>RXID01019083.1:0-26507 GCA_005019695.1 Trichopus zeylanicus subsp. travancoricus
AGTAGTAGTAGTAGTAGTAGTAGTAGTAGTAGTAGTCGTGGTGGTAGTAGTAGTAGTAAAAGCAGCTGCTACAGCAGCAATAGTAGTAGAAGAAGTATTAGTAGTAGTTGTAGTAGTACTACGAGTTGGACTAGTAATTATTGTCGTAAGATAGAGGTAGGAGTAGTAGGAGGAGGAGGAATAGCAGTAGCATTAGTACTTGTAGTTGTTATTGTAGTAGTAGTAGCAGTAGTAGGTGCAGTTGCTGTAGTAGCTGCTGTAGCTGTAGTAGTAGATGAAATAGTAGCACCAACATTAGTAGTGGCAGTAGTAGTAGCAGTTATAGTAGCAAAAGTAGCTATAGTAATAGTAGTAGCGGTAGTTGCTATAGTAGCAGTAGTAGTTGTTGTAGCAGTAGGAGTAGTAAAATTGGTAGCAACAGCAGTAGTACTAGTAGTAGCAATAGTAGTAGTATTAGTTGCAGTACTAGCAGTAGCAGCAGCAGCACTAGTAGTAGTTGTTGTTGCAGCAATTGTATTAGAAGCAATAATAGTGGTAGTAGCAGCAGCAGTAATAGCAATAGTAGTAGTGGTAACCGCAGCAATAGTAGGGATAGTAGTTACAACAGTAGCAGCAGTAGTGGTAGTAGTAGTAGCAGCAACAACAGTAGTAGCTGTCAGAGTAGCAGAAGTAGAAGTTGTTACAGTAGTAGTAGTAGCAGCAGTATTAGCAGTAGTAGTAGTAGTAGCAGCAGTAGCAGTAGTATTAGCAGCAGTAGAAGTAGTTGTAGTTATAGTCGTAGTAACAGCAGTAGTAGGAGGAGAAAGAGGAGTCATAGTAGTTGTAGTAGTACTAGCAACAGTGGCAATAATAGTAGTTGTCGTAGTTGCAGTACCAGTGGTAGTGGCAGTAGCAGCAGTAGTGGTTGTAGTAGAAATACTATTAGTAATAAAAGCAACAACAGTGGTAGTAGAAGTAGTAGTAGTATCAGTAGTAGTAGTAGTAGTAGGATAAGTTGTAGGAGTAGTAGTAGTAGAAGCAGCAACATCAATAATACTACTACAAGTAGCAGTAGTAGTGGTAGTAGTAGTAGTAGTGGTAGAAGCAGCAGCAACAACAACAGAAGTAGTATCAGTGGTAGTAGTAGTTGTAGTATCAGCAACATTAGTGGTAGAAGTAGCAATAGTAGTAGAAGTAGTATTTGCAACAATAGTGGTAGAAGTAGTAGTAGTAGCAGCAACATTAGTGGTAGAAGTAGCAGTAGTAGTAGCAACAGTAGTAGTAGTAGTTGGAGTAGTAGTAATAGTGGCAGCAGTAGCAGTAGTAGCTGAAGCAATGGCAGTAGTAGCAGTAGTTGCAGCAGCAGTAGTAGCTATAGTAGTAGAAGGAGTAGTAGGAGGAGCAGAAGTAGTGGTAGTAGTAGTAGTAGTCGCAGTAGCAACAACAACAGTAGTAGTAGTAACCGTAGTAGTAGTTGTCTAAGTAGTAGTAGTAGTGGTAACAGCAATTGTAGTCGTAGTAGTACTCGTTATAGCAGTAGTAGTTGTTGTTATTGAAATTGTAGCAGTAGCAGTATTAGTAGTAGTAGTAGTTGCAGTAGCCGCAATAGCAGTAGTAGGTGTTGCAGTAGCAGTAGTATCAATAGTGGTAGTAGTAGTAGTAGTAGCAACAGCAGCAGTAGTACTAGTAGAAGTAGCAATAGTAGTAGTAGTACCCGTTGCAGTAGTAGCAGTAGTTGTAGAAGTTGTAGTGGTAGTATTAGTAGCAGTAGAAGTTGTAGTAGCAGTAGAGATAGTAGTATTACTAGTAGTAGAAATTGTATTAATATCAGTTGAAGTAGTAGCGACAGTAGAAGTTATTGTCGTAGCAGAAGTATTAGTAGCAATCGTAGTAAGAGCAACAATAGTTGTAACGATAGTAGAAGTATTTGCGACTACAACAGTAGTAGTAGTTGTTGTAGTAGTTGCAATAGTAGTGGTAGTAGTAATCATAGTAGTTGCAGTAGCAGGATTAGTATTAGTAGTAGTCATAGTAGTACTAGTAGCTATAGAAGTAGTAGTGGTAGTAGTAGTAGTATTAGCCATAGTATTAGCAGTAGTAGTAGTATTGGCATCAGTAGTACTAGTAATAGTTGTAGTAGTAGAAGTAGTAGGAGTAGTAGAAGTAGTAGTAGTTGTTGTTGTTGCAGTAGTAGTGCTTGTAGTTGTCGTAGTGGGAGTAGTAGAACTAGTAGTAGTAGTAATTGTCCTAGTAATAGTAGTAGCTGGAATAGTAGTAGTTGTTGTTGTTATAGTGGCAGTAGTACAAGTATTAGTAGTAGTAGAAGTACAAGTAGCAGCGATAGCAGTAGCAGAAGCACTATTAGTAGAAGTAGTTGTAGCAATAGATGTTGTAATATGAGTAATAGTAGTAGTAGTAGTAGTGGTATTAGTTGTAATAGGTACAGTAATATGAGGAATGATAGTAGTAGTAGTAGTAGTAGCAATAGTAGTAGGTGTAGTATTAGTACTAGTAGTAGTTGCAGTAGTAGTAGTAGTCGTAGTTTAGTAGTAGTAGTAGCAGTAGCAGTTATAGTAGTAGCAATAGCAGTAGCAGTAGTACTAGTAGTAGTCATAGAAGAAGTTGACGTTGTTTTCACAAAAGTCATAGTTGTAGTACTCATCGTAATAGTAGTAGTGGTCATTGTAGTAGTAGTAGTTAGAGTAGTTGTCGTAGCAACAACAGTAGTGGTAGCCATAGAAGTAGTAGTATTAGTAGTAGTTGTAGCCGTAGCGGTAGTAGAAATAGTAGTAGTAGTAGTTGCAATAGAAACTAAAGTAGTATTAGCAATTGCAGAAGTAGTAGTGGTGGTGGTCGAAATAGTGATAGTAGCAGAAGTAGTAGCAGTAGAAGTTGCAGTAGTAATAGTAGCAATAGTAGTAGAAATAGTATTAGTTGTAGCAGTAGCAACCGAAGTACTAGTTGTAGTAGTAGTAGTAGGAGTAGTAGTAGTAGGATAGGTAGTAGGAGTAATAGTAGTAGAGGAAGTAGCAACAATAGCAGTAGTAGGAGTAGAAGTAGCAGCTGCAGCAATAGTAGTAGTATTAGTAGTAGTTGTACTAGTAGTATTAGTAGCATTAGTGGTAGAAGTAGTAGTAGTATTAGTAGTAGTAGTAGTAGTAGCAGTCGCAGTAGTAGTAGCAGCAATAGAAGTAGTAGCTAAAGTAGTAGCGATAGCAGTGGTAGTAGTTGTGATTTCAGCAGTAGCAACAATAATAGTAGTTGTACTATTAGTAGTAGTAGCAATTATAGTAGCAGTAGTGGTAGTAGTTGCAGCTGTAATTGCAAAAGTATTAGTAGCGGTAGCAGTAACTGCAGCAGCAATAGTTGTAGTAGTAGTTGTTGTTGTAGCAGTAGCTGTAGGAGCAGTAGTAGCAGTAGTAAAATAAACATTTATAGCAGTAGTAGGAGTAACGGCAGCATTACTTGTGCTTGTAGTAGTAGTAGCCTCAATAGTAGTAGTAATAGTAGCAATAGTAACAGTAGTAGTAGTAGTAGTAGTAGCAGCAGCAGTAGAAGTAGTACTGGTAGTAGTAATAGTAGTAGCCTTAGTAGTACTAGTGGTTGTAGTAGTAGAAGTAGTAGCAATAGCCACAGAAATAGTTGTAGTAGCAGCAGTAGAAGTAGTAGTAGCAGTAGTAGCAGCAGTAGTAATCGTTATTGCGCTAGTAGTAGTAGTAATAGTAGTAGTAGTCATAGTAGTAGTCGTAGCAACAATATTCGTAGTTGATGTTGTAGTCGTAGTAGTAGTAGAAGTAATAGTAGTAGCAGTTGTAGTAGTAGCAATAGCAGCATTAGCAGTGGGAGTAGTAGTAGCCGTTGTAGCAACAATAGCATTTGTAGAAGTAGTAATAGTAGTAGTAGTAGTAGTAGTAGTAGTAGTAGCAGCAGTAGTAGTAATAGTATTAGCGGCAGTATACTAGTAGCAATAGCAGTTGTAATGATAATAGTAGTAGTAGGAGTAGCAGCAGTACTAGTATTAGCAGTAGTTTTAGTAGTAGCAGTATCAGTATCAGTAGTAGCAGTATCAGTAGTAGTTGCAATTAGAGTACTAGTAGTTGCGGTAGTAGTAGTAGTAGTAGGGGTCGTGATAGTAGTAATCATAGTAGTAGTCATCGTAGTAGTAGTTGTAGCTGTAGTAGTAGTAGTGGTTGTAGTAGTAGTAGTAGTTATAGTAGTAGCAGTAGTAGAAGTCTCGATATTATTATTATTATTAGTAGTAGTAGTAGTAGGAGGAGGAGGAGGAGGAGGAGTAGTAGCAGCCGTAGTGGTAGTAGAAATAGTTGTAGTAGTATTAGTAGTAGTACTACTACTACTAGTAGTAGAAGAAGTAGCAGTGGGAGCAGTAGTAGTAGTAGCTATAAAAGTAGTTGCAGTAGTAGTAGTAGTAGTAGTAGTAGTAGTAGTAGTAGTAGTAACAGTAATATTAGTCGTAATGGTAGTAGAAGTAGTAGAGTAGTAGGAGGAGTAGGAGTAGTAGCAATATTAGCAGTTGTGGTAGGAGAATTTGTAGTAATTGTAGTAGTAGTAATAATAGTCATAGTAATAGGAGTAGTTGTAGTAGCGGTAGGAGTTATGGTAGTAGTCATATGAGTAGTAGTAGTTTTAGTAGTTGTAATAGTAGCAGTAGGAGTAATAATAGTTGATGTTGTAGCAGTAGTAGCAGTAGTAGCAGCAGCAGCAGTAGAAGTAGTACTACTTGTAGTAGCAGTAGTAGACTCAGTAGTTGTAGCAATTGTAGTAGTAGTACTGGTAGTAGTAATAGTTGTAGCCTTAGTAATACTAGTGGTTGTAGTAGTAGAAGTAGTAGCAATAGCCATAGAAATAGTTGTAGTAGCAGCAGCAGAAGTAGTAGTAGCAGTAGTCGCGGCAGTAGTAATAGTTATTGTGCTAGTAGTAGTTGTAGTAGTAGTTATAGTAGTAGTCGTAGCAACAATATTAGTAGTTGATGTTGTAGTCGTAGTAGTAGTAGAAGTAATAGTAGTAGCAGTTGTAGTAGTAGCAATAGCAGCATTAGCAGTGGGAGTAGTAGTAGCCGTTGTAGCAGCAATAGCATTTGTAGAAGTAGTAATAGTAGTAGTAGTAGTAGTAGTAGTAGTAGTAGCAGTAGCAGTAATAGTATTAGCGGCAGTATACTAGTAGCAATAGCAGTTGTAATGATAATAGTAGTAGTAGGAGTAGCAGCAGTACTAGTATTAGCAGTAGTTTTAGTAGTACTGGTGGTATTATTAATATTAATAGTTGTATTAGCTGTAGGAGTAGTAGTAGCAGTATAAGTAGTAGTTGCACTTAGAGTACAAGTAGTTGCGGTAGTAGTAGTAGTAGCAGGGGTCGTGATAGTACTAATCATAGTAGTAATTGTCGTAGTAGTAGTTGTAGCTGTAGTAGTAGTAGTGGTTGTAGTAGTAGTTGTTGTTATAGTAGTAGCAATAGTAGAAGTCTCGATATTATTATTATTATTAGTAGTAGTAGTAGTAGTAGGAGGAGGAGGAGGAGGAGTAGTAGCAGCCGTAGTGGTAGTAGAAATAGTTGTAGTAGTATTAGTAGTAGTACTACTACTACTAGTAGTAGAAGAAGTAGCAGTGGGAGTA
Organism: Trichopus zeylanicus subsp. travancoricus; assembly: GCA_005019695.1. Classification (NCBI taxonomy): domain Eukaryota; kingdom Viridiplantae; phylum Streptophyta; class Magnoliopsida; order Dioscoreales; family Dioscoreaceae; genus Trichopus; species Trichopus zeylanicus. The sequence continues at coordinate 5,610 of RXID01019083.1, forward strand.
GTAGTAGTAGTAGCTATAAAAGTAGTTGCAGTAGTAGTAGTAGTAGTAGTAGTAGTAGTAGTAGTAGTAGTAGTAGTAGTAGTAACAGTAATATTAGTCGTAATGGTAGTACAAGTAGTAGAGTAGTAGCAGGAGTAGGAGTAGTAGCAATATTAGCAGTTGTGGTAGGAGAATTTGTAGTAATTGTAGTAGTAGTAATAATAGTCATAGTAATAGGAGTAGTTGTAGTAGCGGTAGGAGTTGTGGTAGTAGTCATATGAGTAGTAGTAGTTTTAGTAGTTGTAATAGTAGCAGTAGGAGTAATAGTAGTTCAAGTAGAAGCAGTAGTAGCAATAGTAATAGTATTACTAGTGGTAATTGTAGTAGTTGTAGGAGTAGTAGAAATTGTAGTAGTACTACTTGTAGTAGGTGTGTAGTAGTAGTAGCAGCAGCAGTAGTAGTAGTTGTTGTTGTTCTAATAGTAGTAGTAGTAGTAGTCATAGTAGTCGTAGTAGTCGTGTTAGTAGTAGTAGTAGTAGTAGTATTAGTAGCAGTAGTAGTAGCAGTAGATGTAGCAGTAGTGGTAGCAATATTGGTAGGAGGAGGAGGAGGAGGAGGAGTAGAAGTAGTAGTAGTAGTAGTAGTAGTAGTAGTAGTAGGTGTAGTAGTAGTAGTAGTAGTAGTTGTACTAGTGATTGCAGTAGTGGTACTAGTAGTTGTCGTAGTGGCAGTAGTTGTAGTAATAGGGTTAGTATTAGTTGTAGTAGTACCTGTAGTAGGAGCAGTAGTTGTAGCAATTGCACTTGTAGTAGAAGTAGTAGTAATAGTTGTTGTTGTAGTAGTAGTAGTAGTAGTAGTAGTAGTAGTAGTAGTAGTAGTAGTAGTAGTAGTAGTAGTAGTAGTATTTGTTGTTGTTGTACTAGTGATTATAGTAGTGGTACTAGTAGTTGTCGTAGTGGCAGTTGTAGCAGCAGTAGTTGTTGTAATAGTCATAGTAGTACTAAAAGCGATGGTAGTAGCAGGAGTAGTTGTTGTTGTAGTAGTAGTTGTTGTTGTAGCTGTAGTAGTAGCTATTGTCGTAGTTGTAGTAGTAGCAGTAGTAGTAGTTGAAGTAGTAGTAGTAGTATTAATGGAGGTTGCAGTAGCAGTAGCAGCAGTAGTAGTAGGATTGGTTGTAGTAGTAGTAGTAGTAGTAGTAGTAGTAGTAGTAGTTGGAGTAGTAGTTGTAGTAGTAGTAGGAGTAGTAGTAGCAGTATTAGTGGTCGTAGTTTGAGAATTTGTTTTAACTATAGTAGAATTAGTAATAGTCATTTTTGTTGTAATCTTAGTAGTAGTAGTAGGAGTAAAAGTAGTAGTCGCTGGAGTAGCAGTGGCGTTACTGGTAGTAATAGTAGTAGTAGGAGTAGTTGTAGTGGTAGTAGTATGAATAGAGTAACAGCTGTGGTTGTAGCAGTAGTAATTGTAGTACTAGTAGTTGTGGTAATAGTGTAGTAGTAGTAGTCATTGTAGTAGTAATAGCAAGAGTAGCTGTAGTCGCTGGAGTTATAGTAGAAGTCATAGTAGTAATCGTAGTAGTCAAAGTAGTCATAGTAATAATAGTAGCAGCAGTAGTAGTAGTAGGACGAGTAGCAACGACAGTCGCAGCAGCAAAAGCAATAGAGTAGTAGTAGTCGTATTAGCTGTAGCAGTAGTTATCATAGTAGTTTTGGTTGAATTATTACTAATAGCAGTACTTGTAGTAGTAGAAGTAGTAGTTGTTGGTATTGTAGTAGTAGTGGTAGTAGTAGCAGCGGCAATAGTAGTAGTAGTAATAATTGTAGTAGTAGTTGTAGAAGTAGCAGTTGTACCCGTAGTAGTAGCAATAGTAATTGTAGTAGTAGTAGTACCAATAGTTTAAGTAGTAGTAGTTGTAATCATAGCAGTAGTAGTAGGTGTAGCAGCAGCAACAACAGTAGTAGTAGTTGTTGTTGTAGTAGTAGTAGTAGCATTAGTATTAATTGTAGTAGTTGTAGGAGTAGTAGTTGTAGTAGTAGTAGTAGCATTAGAATAATTGTAGTAGTAGTAGCAGTAGTAGTAATAGCAATAGTAGTAATCAGTGAAGTAGTAGTAGCAGTAGTACAAGTAGAAGCAATAATAGTATTGGTAGTAGTAATAGTAGTAGTAGGAGCTGGAGTAGAAGTAGTAGTAGAAGTAGTAGTTGTTGTTGTAGCGCTAGTAGGACTAGTAGTTATAGAACTAGTTGTAGTAGTAGTAGCAGTAGCAGTTGTAGTAATAGTTGTTGTTGTAGTAGTAGTAGGACTAGTAGTTGTTATAGTAGTAATATTAGCATTTGTAGTAGTAGTAGGAGCAGTAATAGTAGTATAAGTTGGAGTAAGAGTAGTAGGATCATTAGTAGTAGTAGTAGTAGAGTAGTAGGGTAGGAGTAGGAGTAGGAGTAGTAGCAGTATTAGTTGCTGTGGTAGGAGAATTTGTAGCAATTGTAGTAGTAGTAGTAATTGTCATAGTAGTAGGAGTAGTTGCTACAGGAGTAGGAGTTGTGGTAGTAATCATAGGAGTAGTAGTCGTATTAGCAGTAGTAATAGTAGAAGTAGGAGTAGTAGTGGAAGCAGCAGTAGTAGTAGTGGTGGCAACAGTAGTACTAGTATTAGTAGTGGTAATAGTAGTAGTTGTAGGAGTAGTTGTAATTCTAGTAGTAGTACTTGTAATGGTAGTGTAGTAGTAGTAGTTGTGCCAATAGTAGTAGTAGTCATAGTAGCATAGTAGTAGTACCAGTAGTAGTACCAGTTGTAGTAGTAGTCGTTATAGTAGTAGTAATTGTATTAGTAGTAATAGTAGTAGTCGTAGTAGTAGCAGTGGTGTTAGTATTGGAAGAAGAAGTAGCAGTAGTAGTGGTACGTGTTGTAGTAGTAGTAGGTGTAGTAGTAGTAATAGTACTAGTAGTAGTTGTGGTGATTGCAGTAGTAGTACTAGTAGTTGCTGTACTGGTAGTAGTAGTAGTTGTTGTTGTTGCTGTAGTGGTAGTAATAGAAGCATTAGTAGTAGTAGTAGTAGAGTAGTATTAGTAGTAGCTGTAGTAGTAGTAGAGTTAGTAGTAGTAGTATTAGTAGTTAGTAGTAGTAAACCCCCCTTTGTAGGCAGGCAGTTAGTAGTAGTGGGAGTATTAGTTGCAGTAGTGGCTGTAAAAGTAGTTATTGTAGCAGTAGTCATCATCGTAGTAGTAGTAGTTGTTGTTCTTTGTTGGTGTTGTAGCCATAGTATTAGAGTAGGTTTGCAGTCGTAGTATAGTCGTCAGTCGCGCTATTCGAGTTGCGGTAGGCTAATTTGTACGTCACTTGTAGTCATAAGTCGTAAAGTCGTATAGTAGGAGTTGCCGGCAGTATCACAGGAGTAGAATGTATTAGATAGTAGTAGAGGAGTAGTTTGGAGTTGTTAGTAGTCACGTAGTATGTAGTAGGAGTAATTGTTGTAGTTTTTTAGGACTAATTGTTTATTCTAAGTAGTAAGTAACTTGTATTATTGTAGTAGTAGTGTAGCAGCAGTGTAGAGTAGTCATAGGGAGTAGTAGCAGGAGCAGGAGTAGTAGTAGTAGTCATAGTAGTAGTAGTAGTCATATTAGTAGGAGTAGTATTAGTGGTAGTAGTAGTAGAGGAGTAAATTACTAAGTCGCAAAGTATTAATATAGTAGTAGTAGTAGTAGGACTCTCGGACAGTAAGAAATAGGAGTGGAGTATTAGTAAAGCAGTAGTAGCTGCAAAAGTAGTTGTTGTAGAAGTAGTCATCGTAGGTAGTAGTAGTAGTTGTAGTAACTGTATTAGTAGTTGTGGTAGGATAATTTGTAGTAATTATAGTAGTAGTAGTAATAGTCGTAGTAGTAGGAGTTGTTGTAGTTGCAGTAGGAGTTGTGGTAGTAGTCACAGGAGTAGTAGTGGTATTAGTAATAGTAATCTATGGTTGGAGTTGGTAGTGTTGAAGTCGGAGTAGTAGTAGTTGTACTGGTAGTTGTAGTCGCAGTAGTACTAGTAGTGGTAATAGTTGTAGTTTAGGACTAATAGTTATTCTAGTAGTAGTACTTGTAGTATTAGTGTAGTAGTAGCAGTAGTAGTAGTAATAGTAGTCATAGTAGTAGTAGCAGGAGCAGCAGCAGTAGTAGTAGTAGGCGTTGTAGTAGTAGTAGTCGTATTAGTAGTAGTGGTGGTGGTGGTAGTAGTAGTAGTAGTACTAGTCGCAAAAGTAGTAATAATAGTAGTAATAGTAGTAGCCATTGTAATTGGAGTTGTAGTTGTTGGTGTAGGGGTAGTAGTGGTAGTAATGAGAGTTGGAGTAGTTGTAGTCGCTGTTCTAGTAGTAGTGGTAGGAGTAGAAGTAGTGGTAGTAGGACTTGGAGTAGGAATAGTTGTAGTAGTAGTATTAGTAGTAGTAGTAGTAGGAGTAGCAGTAATAGTAGTTGTAGTTACAGTTGTACTAATAGCAGCAACAGTAGCAGTAGTTTTTGTATTATTAGTGGTAGTAGTGGTTGTTATAGGAGTAGCAATAGTAGTAGCAGTACCAATAGCAGAAGGCGTTACAGTAGTTGTAGGAGTTGCAGTAGCGGAAGGTGTTACAGTAATAGTAGTAACAGTACTAGGAGGTATAGTAGTTGTTGTAGTAGTAGTTGCAGTAGCAATAGCAGTCGAAGTGATAATTGTAGTTGTAGTAGTAGTAGTTGTTGTTGTTGTTGTAGCAATTGTAGTATTAGTTGTAGTAGTAGTAGTTCTTGCCGTAGCAACTGCAGTTGTACGACTTGAAGCAGTAGAAGTAGTAGCAGTAGTAGTAATATTAGTACTAGTAGTTATAGTAGTAGTAGTGCGAGTTGGTGCAAGAGGAGTAGTAGTAGTAGTAAAAGTGGTAATTGTTGCAGGAGCATTAGGAGTAGTAGTGGTAGTAGTAGCGGTAGTAGTAGTAGTAGTAGTTGTTGTAGTAGTCCTAGTACTAGTAGTAGTTGTATTGGTGGTAATAGTAGTAGTCATAGTAGTAGTAGTAGTAGTAGTAGTAGTAGTAATGGTAGTTGTTGCAGTAGAAATAGTAATAGTAGTAGTAGTTGTAGTAGGAGTAGCAGCAGCTATAGTCGTAGTAGTTATAGTTGTAGTACTATTAGTAGTAGTAGTAATAGAAGTAGTAGAGTAGTAGTTGTAATAGTAGACACAGCAGTAGTAGTAGAAGTTGTAGTAGTAGCAGTTGTAGCAGCAGCAGCAGCAGTAGTAGTAATATTCGTAGAAGTAGTAGCAATAGCAATTGTAGTATTAGCAATAGCAGCAGCGGTAACAGTAGTAGTAGTTGTAGTAGTAGAAGCAGTAGTAGTGGTAGTAGTAATAAGACAAGTAGTACTAAGACCAGTAGTAGAAGTAGACATTTTAGCTTCAGTAGTAGGAGCAGTAGTAGAAGTAGCAGTAGTAGAAGTAGCAGAAATAGCAGTAGCAGAAGTAGTAGCAGAAGTTCTAGTAGTAGCATCAGCAACAACATGATTAGGAGTGTCTGTAGCAGGTGCAGGAGTAGTAGTAGTAGTAGCAAGAGCAAGAATAGGTGTAGAAGTAGTAATAATAGTAGCAGCAGTTGTGGAAGTGATAGTAGTAGTAGTAATAGGTGTATCAGTAGTGGTAATAGTAGTAGGAGGAGTAGGAGGAGTAGTAGTCGTAGTAGTAGCAGTTGGAGTAGGATTAATAGTAGTAATTCTGCTGCCACTACTACTTCTGTTGCTGCTACTACTACTAATGCTACTACTATCACAACAACTACTACTACTAGTGCTAGTAATGCTACTTCTACTTCTATTACAACAACAACTACTACTGCTGCTGTTACTACTACTCCAACTATTACTACTACTACTGCTACAACAACTCTGATTGCTACTATTACTACTACTGCTGTTGCTACTACTACTACTACTATGGCTGTTGCAACAGCCGCTGCTACTACTAGTACACTACTACAACTACTACTGCTGTTGCTACAGCTACTAGTGCTACTACTACTACTATCACTACTACTGCTACTACTGCTGCTACTTCTACTACTACTACTACTACAACTACTACAACTATCAGTACTACTGCTACTACTGCTACTACTATTACGGCTACTACTACTACTACCACAACAACTACTACTCGTGTTGCTACTACTACTACTATTACTATTACTACTCCTACAGCAATTGCTACTACCATTACTACTACTACCACTACTAATGTTACTGCTACTGGTGCTCTTGCTGCTACTACTACTACTGCTAATGCTGCTACTACTACTACTACTACTACTAATACTGCCACTACTCCAACTACTACTCGTTCTACTACTACTATACCTACTCCTGCTACTCGTAATACTACTACAACTACTACAACAACTACTTTTACTACTGCTACTACTATTACAGTTAATATTTCTGTTACTAGTAGTAATACTACTACTGCTACTCTTACTTCGACTACTGCTATAACTACTCCTACTCCTATTACTGCAACTATAACTACTATTACGTCTACTACTACTACTACGCCTACTATTCCTACACCTAGTACAACTAATACTTTGCCTACAACAACAACAACAACAACAACAACAACTACTACTACTACTACTACTACTACTACTACTACTACTACTATTACCACAAATACTACTACTATCTACTATTATTAATACAACTTCTACTGTTGATACTACTACTACTACTACTCCTACGACTACTATTTCTACTACTACTACTACTACTACTACAACAACAACTACTACTACTTGTACTACTACTTCTATTACGACTACTACTGCTATTAGTACTAGTACTACTGCAGCTACTATCACTACTACTACTACTTCTACAATTTCTACTCCTACTACTACTAGTACTACTACTACTACTACAATTACTACTACTACGACTATTACTACTACTACCGCCACTATTACTACTACCAGTACCACTTCTGCTATACTTCAACTGTCACTCCAACTGCTACTATTACTATGAGTAATACTCCTACTACTATTACTACTATTACTTCTACTACTACTAATATTACTACGATTACTACTACTACTACTACTACTACTACTACTACTATAACAACAACAACAACTACTACTACTACTATGACTACTACTACTACAGTACTACGACACCTACTACTCCTACTGCTACTTTAGTACTACTACTATTACCACAGAAACTACAACAATTACTACTACTCCTACTACTCCTACTACTACTACTACGATGACTTCTACTACCGCTACAGCTACTCCTATTACTACTACTACTACTACTATTACTACTTCGACTACTACTACTACTCGTACTACTACTACTACTATTCCTTCTACTACACATATAACTACTACTACTCCCACTACTACCAGTACTTCTACAACTACTACTACTACGACTGCTACTACTGCTACTATTACTTTTAAGACTACTATTTCTTCTACTAGTAGTACTAATGCCACTACTACTACTGCTATTGCAACTACTACTATCGTAGCTACAGCTAGTACTGCTAACACAATTACTGCTAATACAATTGTTACTAATACTGCTACTACTATCACTACTACTACTACTACCACTACTACAACTACTGCTCTTGCAGCTAGAGCTGCTATTGTGATAATTATTTCTGCTACAACAACTACTACTACTCCTATTGCTACAACAATTCTACTACTACTACTGCTGCCTCTGCTACTACTACTACCACTACTACGACTACTGTTGCTGCTGCTGTTACTAATACAGCTATTAAGACCACTACTATTACTTCTACAGCCACTGCCACTACTACTACTACCAAAACTACACAACTAGTACTACTACTCCAACTACTTCTCTGTCTCCTACTACTACTACAATAACTACTACTGCTACTATTTCTGTGACTACTTCTACTACTACCACTAACGCTACTGCTACTACCCTTACAATTGCTACTGCTGTTACTCTTACTACTGCTGCTGCTATTACAACTTCAACAGCTACTGCTTATTCTACTACTACTTCTACTTCTAGTACTACTACTACTATTGCAACTAGTACTACTACCATTACTACTACTACAACAACAACAACAACAACTACTACTACTAGTACTACAACTATTGCTACTATTCCTACTACTACTGCTACTATAACTAATACTACAACTACTACTACTACTACTACTACTACTTCTTCTTCTACTTCTATTGCTACTAATACTGCTACTATGACCCCTACTACTTCTACAACAAAAAAAAGGACAACAACAACAACTACTACAAGTACTACATCTACTTCTGCTACTACTACAATAACAACTACTACTACTACCTGCACTACTACTACTACTACAACATTACTACTCCTACTACTACTACTACTACTACTACTTCTACTATGATAGCTGCTTCTACTACCACTGGTACAGCTACTTCTTCCACTACAACTATTGCTACTACTACTCCTATTATTAGTACTCCTACCTTAATTACGGCTTCTGCCACTACTACAACGACTTATGCTGCTACTGTCACTTCTACTACTACTACTATTGCTATTACTACTATTGCTATTGCAACTAATACTTCTACTGCTTTTGTTGCTATGGCTACTCCTACTACAACTACTTCTCCTACTACTACTACTACTACTACTACTACTGTTACTACTACTACTACTACTACTACCACCACCACCACCACTACTACTACTATTATTACTACTAGTTCTACTGCTGCTTCTACTGTTACAACAACAACTACTACTACTACTACTACAGCTACAACTTCTCCTACTGCTGCTAATACTACTACTACAACAATAACAACAACAACAACTACTACTACTACTCCACCTACTACTACTAGTACTACATGTACTACAAATACTACTACTACTATTATTAGTACGACTTCTACTACTGCTACTACAACTCCTACTACTACTGCTACTAGTTTACTACTACTACTACTACCACTACTTGTACTGCTACTAGTACTTCTACAACTCCCACTACCACTACTACTACTGCTAGTGCTATTACTACTACTACTACTATAACTATTGCTACAACTACTACTACTCCAACCAATACTTCGATAATTACCACTACTACGACTTTTACTACTACTACTCGTACTAACACTACTATACTACTACAGCTACTACTACTGTTACTACTACTATGAGTAATACTCCTATTACTACTTCCACTACTACTTCTACTTCTAAAAATATTACTATGACTACTAGTACTACCACAAGTACAATTACTATGACTACTAGTACCACTACTACTACAACTAATAATCCTGCTGCTACTATTACTACTACTCCTCCTCCTCCTCCTACTAATATTACTACTATGACGTCCACTATTGCTACTGCTTCACCTACTACAATTACTACTACTAATAATACTACTATAAGGACTACTACTCTAACTAATATTCATTCTCCCACACGTATTCCAACTACTACTCGCACTACTACCACTACTACAACCCCCACTACTACTACTCCCACTACTACTACTACTACAACTGCTGCTACTACTACTACTACTACAACAACTATTACTACTACTACTTCTACTTCTACTACTGCTACAACTGCTACTAGTAGTACCACCACCAGTACTACTACAGCTATTGCTTCTACAACAACAACAACAACAACTACTACTATTGCAACTACTACTTTTGCTGCTACTATTACTGCTACTACTATTGCCACAATTGCTGCCACTATAACAAATACTACAGCCACCACTACTACAACTGCTACAACTACTAACTCTTAGTACTGCTACTCCTAATACTGCTCCAATTGCCACCAATACTACGACTACTACTGTACCTTCAACTACTACTGCTACTACTGCAACTATAATAGCTATTGCTGCTGCTACTATTGCTTCTGCTACTACTATTGCTACTGCTACTATTGCTTCTGCTACTACTACTACTACTTGCGCTACTACTGTTACCACTACTACTATTACTACAACAACAACAACTGCTGCTGCTGCTACTATTGCTACTACCACAACTACTTTTACAATAGCTACTATTACTACTACTTCGGTTAGTACAATTGCTTTTACTCCTACTAATACTACTTTTGCAACCACTAGTATTACTATTAATACCACTACTACTGCTACAACTAATACTTCTATAGCCACAACTATGGCTAATACTACTACTACTTCTGCTACTACTACAACAACAACAACTACTACTACTATAACTACTACTACTACTACTACTACTACTACTACTACTACTACTACTGCAACTACTACTACTGCAACTACAACTACTACTACTCCTCCTACTACTACTTCTACAACTACCACTGCTACTACTACTACTACTACTACTACTAGCACTACTACAACTACAACTAATCCTATGCAAACTGCTATTCCAACTACAACTCCAACTACTGCTTCTACTACGACAACTACTTCTACAACTACCAGTTCTACCACAACTACTACTACTACTACTAGTACCGCTACAACTACTAAGACTACTACACCTACTACTACTACTATTGCTACTACTCTTCCTAGTACGACTACTATGATTACGACTACTACTGCTTCTACTCGTACTACTACAACTACTACTGCTACTCCAACTATACTAATACTACACTACGACAACTACTACTATTGCTACAACTACTACGCCTATTACAACTACTATTGCTATTACTACTACAACTGCTGCTGCTGCTACTACTACTACTACTACTCCTACTACTACTACCACCACTACTACTACTCCAACTTGTACTACACTACTATTGCTAATACTACTACTACTACTTCCATTTATGCTAATATTACTACTTTAACTATGACTACTACTACTATTGCAACTACTATAGCTACTACTCCTACTACTACAACGACTACTACCACCACTACTACTCTTATGGCTACTACTACTACTCCTACGACTACTATTACTACTGCTACTGCTACTACTATGACTTCTAATAATACTACTACTTCTACTACTACTACAGCTGCTACTGCAGCTACTACTAATACTACACTACTGCTACAACTTCTACTACTAGCATTGCTACCACTCTGACAACTGCAATTATTACTACAACAAATACTACTACTACTACTACTACAACAACTCCTATTGGTACTTCTACTACAACTCCTACAACTATTACTTCTGCTACAAGTACTACTACTCCTACTTCTACAACTAATACTACAACAACTACTAATACTACTAACTCGACTACAACTATTCCTGCAACTACTAAACAACCACTCTTAATACTCCTCGCACAACAACTATTACAACTACCACTCCTATCACTACTGCTGCTACGGCTACTAGTACAACTACTATTACAACTACTACTCCAACTCCTACTCCTCTTACTACTCCTACTACTACTACTTCTACTACTACAATAACTACTACAACAACTACTACTGCACCTATTGCTTAAACTACTAATGCTCCTACTATTACTGAAACTACTGCTACCGCTACTGCTACTACTACTACAACTCCTATTCTCACAACTACTATTGCCAGTATTGCTCCTTCTACTACTATTACTCTTAACACTCCTACGACTTCTCCGACTACTACTCAAACTACTACCACAACTACTACACTCCTATTACTACTATTACTACAACTACTACAATTACGACTACTCCAACTACTACTATTTCCCCTGCTACTATTACTACTACTACTGGTCAGACTAATACTACTACTCCAACACACCTACTACTACTACTACTGCAACAACTGCTACTGCTCCACCACCTCCTTCTCCTCCTCCTCCTCCTCCTCCTCCTACTACTACTAGCACTACCAATGCTACTACTACTACTACTACAACAACAACTACTACTACTACTAATACTATTTCTACTAACACTTTTGCTACTGCTGCTGCTACTTCTACTACTACTTCTACTACTACAAATACTATTACTACTACTACGAGTCTTACTATTTCTACTACTACTACTAATATTATTTATACTACTACCACTACTAATTTAACTCCAGTTGTGGCTGCTACTACTACTACAGCTACTGCTGCTGCTACTACTATTACTACTACTACTGCTTCTACTACTGCTGCTGCTACTACTACTCCAACTGCTCGTACGAATGCTGCTACTACTACTCCTACTACAACTCCTACTACTTATACTACTACTGCTACTGCTACTACTACTAGTATGATTGCTGCTACTACTAATGCTACTACTTCTGCTACTATTGCTAGTACTACTACTTCTACTACTACTACTACTCATGTTGCACCTATCACTAATACTACGGCTACTACTACTATGACTGCAACTGCTACTCCTGCTCCTTCTAGTATTGCTACTACTAAAGCTGCAATTACTACAACTACTATGACTTCTATGAATACTATCGCTGCTACAACTACTACTACAACTACTGCTTCTGCTACTATAATAACAACTACTACTTCTACTACTTGTACTACTACTGCTGCTGCTGCTGCTGCAATCACTAATACTACAACTACTTATGTACTATTACAGCTAATACTACTACTACTACTACTACTACTACAACTACTATTTCTACTATAACTACTATTATAACTACTTCTTCTACTACAACTACTATTTCTACTATAACTACTACTACAACTACTTCTTCTACTACAACTGCCACCATTGCTACTGCTACGCCTACTACTACTACTACTACTACAAGTTCAACCCTTGCTATTACTGCTACTACTGCTACTATTATAACTACTGCTGCTTCTGCAACTATTGCTACTACTACTACTACAACTACTACAACTACTACGGTTGCCATGACTACTACCACTAATACTTCTGCTACTATTGCTACCTCTACTATAATTTCTACTACTACTACAACTACTACTACAACTACTACGACTGTTACTACTGATACTACAACTATTATCACTACTACAACTACTACTACAACAACAACTACTACTACTACTACTACTACTAATAACACTACTATTATTACTACTACTACTACTACAATAACTAATACTACTATTGCTACCACTACTACTAGTACTACTGCTACTAACCCTACTACTAATACAACTGGTACTCCTATGACTACTGCTTTTGCTACTACAACTGCCACTACTACTCCTACCACTACAACTTCTGCTACTATTCCCACAATAGCTACGATAACAACTAATAAAAGTACTCCTACTACTGGTACTACTACTTCAACTACTGCTACTATAACTGCTACTCCTACAACTCTGCTGCTGCTCGTGCTACTACTACTGCTACTCCTACTACTACTGTTACTGCTACTTTTACTACTTCTATGACTGCTGCTCCTACAACTCCTACTAATACATCTCCAACGACTACTACTATTGATACAAGCGCTCCCAATGGTACAACTACTACAACAACAACTACTATAGCTCCTAATACCATGACTGCTACTACCATAACTACTAAAGCTCCTACTTATACTACCACTACTACCTCAATAGCTAGTATTCATACTCCAACTACTACAGCTACTACTACCACTTCTACTTCTACTGCTGCTATTGTTACTCCTACTACTAAAACTATTGCTACTACTTTTGCTACTACTCCAACTACTACTACTACTTTTACTATTGTTACTACTACTACAACTACAGCGACTACTATTGATGCTCTTACTACTACTTCTACTACTATTGCAACCACTATGCCTTCTACTACTACTTCTCCTACTACTACGAATGCTATGGCTACTACAAATACTACAACTACTACTTCTGCTATTACTTCTACCACTACTGCTGCTACTACTAATTCCGTGACTTCTGGTACGACTACAACTACTACAACTTGTGCTACAAATCCTACTTCTACTACAACTCAAACTACTACTACTCTACTTCAACTACAGCTACTGCTTCTACTACAACTTCTCCCTCTACTACCACAGCTACTACCACTACGGCTACAACTACTATTGTTGTTGCTACTACTACTACCACTAGTACTACTACAGCTGCCATAATTTTTGCTTCTGCTGTAACTACTACTTCTCTGACTACCACTACTTCAGCTGCTACTACTGCTATTGCTACTACTACTACTACTATTACTACTATTACGACTACTATTACTACTATTACTACAACTACTACTACTTTTACTACTACTACTACTACTACTACTACTACTACTACTACTACTACTACTACTACTACTACTATTACTACTACTACTTCTCCTCCTACTACTACTTCTGCAACTACACCTACTACTACAGATACTACTATGGCTATTACTATTACTGCGACTATTATTACTACGACTACTGATACTACTGCTACTACTAGTACTACTTCTACTTCTGCTACTATGGCTTCTTCTACGAATACTTCAACTATTATTATAGCTTCTACTACTATTTTTGCTACTACTACCACTACTACTGCAACAACTACTACTACTGTAGCTACTAATACTACTGCTACTACTACTACTACCACCACTACTACTACAACAACTACTGCTACTGCAACTGCTACTACTAGTACAATAATAAGTACAACAACTACTACTATTACAACTACTGTTACTGCTACTATAATTACTACTACTACTACTACAACAACTGCTACACATAATACTTCTGTTTGTTGCCGCTACTACTGGACTACGACTACTACTACTAACTAAGACTACTACAATGGCTACGAATACTACAACAAATACGATTGTAATACTAACTACTCCTTACTGCTGTTTACTTACTATTGACAACAAACACGACTCCTACTACAAACACACGACTTATACTTCTCCAACTGCTACTACTGCTATTACTACTACTGCTACAACTACTGCTGCTACTACCACTACTGCTACTACCATTACTACTACTGCTGCTACCACCACTACTACTACTACTGTTGCTACTCCTACTACTACTATTGCTACAACAACAACAACTACTACTACTACTTCTAGTAATACTATTACCGCCACAAATTCTACTACTTATACTGCTATTGCTCCTACCATTACTTCTAGTAATAATTCTACAGACACTAATGTTACTGCTTCTGCTGTTGCTGCAACTACTACTAATACAATTGTTGCAGCTACCACTACTGATACTACCACAACTTCTTCTAGTACTACTACTACTCCTGCTTCTGCTACTACAACTACTACTACTATAACTACTACAACTATTGCTACTATTACTAATACTGCTACTGGTACCACTACTGCTAGTACTACTGCTGCTGCTGCTGCTGCTACTTTTAGTACTGCTGCTGCAGCTATTGCCGCGGCAACTACTACAACTACTACTACAACAACTTCTCCTCCCACGACAACTGCTCTTGCTACTACTACTATAACTAATACTACAACAACTACAACTACTATAACTGCTACTACTACTACTACTGCAACCACAACTACGACTACAACTACAAATGATACTACTACTACAATTATTACTACTGCGGATACTACTACCACTACTACTGCTCTACTATTATTTCTACTAGCACTGCTGTTGCTGCTACTCCTAGTACCACTACTGCAACTGCTACTACCACTACTACTACTATAACTAAAACTACTTTTACTACTACTAGTACCACCACCACCACCACCAAGACGACGACTACTACTACTACTACTACTACTACTACAACTACTACTACTAGTTCTACAAAAACTACTTCTACTGCTACTACTACTATTACTAATACTACTACTATTGCTACTGTTACTCATACTACTAATCCTACTGCAGCTACCACTACTATTACTATATCTACTACTACTACTACTACTACTATCGTTACTACAACAACTACAACAGCTACTACTACTACTCCTGCTGCTAGTACTACTACGACCACTTCGATTGTTGCTACTGCTACTAGTAGTACTACTGCCACTACTATAATAACAACAACAACAACTGCTACTACTGCTACCACTACAACTTCTAGCACTACTTCTACTTCTACTTCTACTCCAACAACTACTTCATCTACTACAGTACTGCTGCTACTACTACCACTCATGCTACTACTAGTATAATGACCACCACTACTACTACTAATAGCTCTACTACAACAACAACTACTACTGCTACTACAACTACACTACTACTAAAATGACTTCTACTATTACTTCAACTACTACTACTCCTACAAATATTACAACTAGTACTACTACTACTACTACTACTACCTCTACTATAACTACTATTACTGCTACTCCTTATAGTACTACTACTACTACTGCTATTATTACTACTACTATTAATATGGCAACTACTACTACTACTACTATTGCAACTACTGCCACTATTTTTACTTCTACTTCGCCTACAAGTATTACTACCGCTACTACTACTTATATTACTGCTACTACTATTACTACTACTACTACTACTACGACTACTACAACTACCTCTTCTACTACTACTACAACTACAACTACTACTACTCCTATAGTCACTACGACTACTACTACTCCTGCTACTACTACTACAACTCCTACTTCTACTCTTGCTACTGCTACTACCTGTACTACTACTAATACAACTACCACTGCTATACTACTACTACAACTACTACTACAAGCGCTGCTGTTGCTACTCCAACAACTACTGCCATTACTACTATTAATACCACCAGTGCCACTACTACTACTACTACAACTACTAGAACTGTTTCTACTACTACTACTACTACTACTACTACTACTACTACTACTACTACTACCACTACTACCTCTACTACGACTACTGCTACTACTACAAGTACTCCTACTGCTACTACAACAACTCTTACTAATACTACTACTAGCACTACTATTGCTGCTGCTAGTTAATCTACTGCTACTACTACCAATACAACTTCTACTACTACTAGTACTCCAATATCTACAACTACTTCTTCCACTAATACTATGACTCCTCCTCCTACCATAATGACAACTATCAACACAAGTACTACTACCACTACTAGTAGTACTACTACTACAATTACTACTACTGCTGCTGCTGCTACTGCTACTACTACTACTTCAATTACAACAACTACTAATATTAATACTACAACAATAATAACAACTATTATTACTACAATCGCTACTTCGACAACTACTACAACTACTACCAGTACTACTACAACTTTAGCAACGGCTACCACTACAGCTACCACTACCCCTGCTACAACTACTACAACTACTACAGCTACTGCTGCCACTACAACTACCTCTACTACTACTAATACAGCTACTCTACTACACTACTACAACAACTCTACTAGAAGCACTGCTACAACTCGAATAACTACTACTATTAATATGATTATTACTTCCACTACTACTACTACCACTATAAATACACCAACTATTACTAGTACTACTACTACTGCTACTACTACTACTACTACTATTACTACTATGTCTACTACCACTACTTCTACAACTACTAGTACTCCTACTGCTTCAACAACTACTCTTACTAATACTACAAGTAGTACTACTACTACTACTGCTACTTTTTCGACTGCCATTACTACTACTACTACTACAACTCCAGCTACTACGACTGCTCTTGCTTCGGCTCCTCCTGCTACTACTAGTACTACTACTACTAGTAATACAACTACAACTACGACAGCTACAACTACTACTACAACAATAACTGCTATTAGTACTACAACCACAACGTCTAGCTCTACTTCTACTTCTACTTCTACAATAACTACTAGCACTACACTACTACTGCTACTACTACACTCCTGCTACTACTAGTATAATGACTACTACTACAACTACTGCAACTACTACTACTACTACCTCTACTACTACTACTGCTACTATAGCGACAACAACTACACTACTACAAAAACTACCTACACTATTGCTTTAACTACTACTACTCCTACTATTATTACTACTAGTACTACTACAATAGCTGCTAACACTTCTACTTCAACTACCACCACTACTACTACTACTTCTTCTACTACTACCACAACTACAATTACTACTACTACTATAACTACGACAACTACAACTACTACTACTACCTATACTACTATGAATACTACGACTACTACTACTACTACTGCCACTACAACTACTACTACTATTTCTAATCCTACTCCTAAAATAATTTCCACCATTACTTCAGCTATTATTATTACCACAACTACTATTACTTATATTATTGCTAATACTACTGCTACTTCTACTTCTACTACTACTACAACAACTACAACTACAACTTCTACTCCTCTTGCTGCTACTACTACTGCAACTCATCCTGCTACTACTACTGCAACTACTACTATTACTACTGCTACTAATATAGCTACTAAACACCACACTACTTCTACAACTACTACTACAAGTTTTGCTACTACTCCAACAGCTACTACCATTACTACTATTAATACTACTATCACTACTACTACTACTACTACAACAACAACTACTCCAACTATTTCTACTAGTACTACTACAACTTCTGTTACTACTATTACTACTACTACTTCTACGATGACTATTGCTACTAGTACAAGTACTCCTTCTACTACTACAACTACTCTTGCTACTACACCTACAACTACTGTTGTTATTGTTACTTCGTTACTACTACTACTACTACTACTACTAATACTCCCTCTACTACTACTACTACTCCTACTTCTACAACTACTTCTTCCACTAATATTGTGACTCCCCCTCCTACCATAACTACAACTAGAAATACATGTTTAACTACTGCTAATACTACTACTATGATAACTATTACTACATCTACCTCTACTACTACAATTACTACTACTACTACTACTACTACTACTACTATAACCACTACTACCGCTACTGCAACTACAACAACTACTACTCCTACTACTATAATAACTACTACTACTACGGTGACAACAGCTACTTCCACTACTATTACAACTACTACCAGTGCTAATACTACTCCTACTACAACAACAACAACAACTACTACTACTACTCCTACTTCAACTACTAAAACTACTACTACTGCTACTGCTATTGCTACTACTTCTATTACTACTAAGACAACAACTACTACTATACTACTACACAACAACTACTACAAGCGTTGCTACTACTCCAACCACCACTATTATTACTACTATTAATACTACCACTACTACTGCTACTACTACTACTACTACAAATTCACCAATTAGTTCTACTACTACTACTGCTATGACTGCTTCTCTTACTATTACTACTGTGACTACTATGTCTACTTCCACTATTGGTACTACTACTAGTACTCCTACCACTACTGCAACTACTCTTACTAATACTTCTACTAGTACTGCTACTATTGCTACTTCATCTACTGCTCCTATTACTACTACTAATACTACTACTACCACTACTACTACCACAACAACAAAAACTACTGCTGCTGCTACTACTACTACTACAACAACAACTACTACTACTATAACCACTACTACAATTACTGCTACTGCTGCAACAACTACCAATACAACCAATACTACCACTAATACTGCAACTACTACTATTGTTGCTACAACTACTACTGCTACACATTCTACTGCTACTACTACTACTCATATTACTTCTACTATTGCTATAACTACTTCTAATACTATTGCTACTACTGCTGCTACTACTACTACTATAACTAATACTCCAACTACTGCTATTACTACTACTACTACTATTGTTATTGCTACTTCCACTACTGCTACTACCACTACCACTACAACTGCAACTCCTACTACTACTACTACTTCTTTTGCTACTCCTATTACTCCTCCTCTTACTACTACTGGTTTAATAATAATACTTTTGTGGCTACTACTATTCCATCTCCATCCCCTACTTTTGCCACTATTCCAAATACTACAACTTCTTCAACTGCTACTATGACTTCTACTACTACAACAACTATAATAACTACTACTACTATTACAACTGCGACCACTACTACTACTACTACAACTACTACTACAACTACTTCTACAACTACTACTAGTTGTGGTAGTACTAATAGTTGTAGTAGTTTTCTTGGCTATAGTAGTTGTAGTAGCTGAAGTAGTAGTGGTAGTAGTAGTTGTTTTTATTATTGTTGTAGTAGTAGCAATAGTACTTGTAACAATAGTAGCAGTAGCTGTAGTAGTAGTAATAATAATCGTAGTAATAGTGGTAATGGCGTTAGTAGTAGTAGTGGTGGTGGTAGTAGCATAAGTAGCAGTAGACTTTGTAGCAAAACTAGAAGTACTAGTTCCAAAAGTAGAAGCAGAAGTGGTAGTAGTAGCAATAGAAATTATGGTTATAGTAATAGTCATAGTAACAGTGCTAGTAGTAGTAGTAGTAGTAGTAATAGTTATATTAGCAACAATAATAGCAGTAGTAGCCATAATAGTAGTAGTAGTTGTAGTAGTAGTAGCAGGATTAGTAGTAGCAATTGTAGTGGTAGTAGTAGGAACAGTAGCTGCAACAATAGTGGTAATAGTAGTTGCAAGTGTAGTGGTTACATTAGTAGTAGCAATAGTAGTAGTAGAAGCAGTAGTTGTAGCAGTAATAGCAGCATCAGCATTGGTAATAGTAATAGTAGCAGTTACAGTAGAAGAAGTAGTAATAGGAGGAGGAGGAGCAGCAGGAGGAGGAGAAGCAGTAGTTTTAGCAGCAGTAGTAGTAGCAACATTAGTAGTACTGGTATTAGTAGCTGTAATAGTAGTAGCAGCTGTAGTAGTAGTAGTAGTAGTAGTTGCCATAGTAGTAATAGTAGTGGCAACAGTAGTAGTAGTAGTAGCACTAGTAGTAGTAGTAG
>RXID01019088.1:0-16738 GCA_005019695.1 Trichopus zeylanicus subsp. travancoricus
TAGTAGTAATAGTACTTGTAGAAGTGGTAGTTGTTGTTGTTGTTGCTATAGCAGTAGAAGTAGTTGTTGTAGTTGTGGTAGTCGTAGTAGTAGTGGTTTTAGTAGTTGTAGTAGTAGTTATAGTACTAGTAGTAGTAGTAGTAGCAACAGTAGTAGCTATAGCAGCAGAAGTAGCAGCTAGTTGTGTTGGTAGTATCTTTAGTAGCAATCATCGCAATAGTAGTAAAAGTAATAGTAGCAGCAGTAGCAGCTATAGCAGCAGAAGTAGCAGCAGCAATAGTAGTAGTAGCAGTAGTAGTGGCTATAATCACAGTAGTCGCAGTGGTAGCAGTAGTAGCGATAGTGGCAATAGTGGTAGTAGTAACAGTAGTAGTAGTAGTATTAGTTGTAGTAGTAGTAGTTGTAGTCGTAGTAGTAGTATGAGAAGTACCTAAGTGGTAGTGGTAGTTGTAGTTGCAGTAGCAATTAAAGTAGTAGCAGTAGCAATAGTCTTAGTAGCATTATAGTATTGGTAATAATGGTGGTGCAAGCAATAGTAGTAGTAGCAGGAGGAGTGGTAGTAATAATAGTTGTAGTAGCAACAGTAGTAGTATCTGTAGTAGTAGCAGTAGTAGCTATAGTAGCAGCAGTGACAATATAAGTAGCTGTAGTAGTAAAAGTTGTAATTGCTGTAGGAAAAGTAGTAGTAGTAGCTGTAGCTTTAGTTATAGTGGCTAGAGTAGTAGTACCAGTAGTAGTTATAGCAGAAGTTGCAACTGTAGTAGGAGTAGTGGTAATAGTAGTAGTAGTAGTAATAGTAGTAGTAGTTGTAGTAGCAATGGTAGTATAGTAGTAGTAGTATTACCGGTACTAGTTGCGGTAGTACTAGTAGTAGTAGTGCTAGTAGTGGTAGTAGCAGTAGTAGTAGTGGTAGTAGTGGTAGTAGTGGTAGTAGCACTAGCAATAGTGGTAGCAATATTACTAGGTATAGTAGTTATTGCATTAGTAGTAATAATAGTAATTGCAGTAGTAGCAGTAGCAATAGTAGCAGTAGTAGTCACAATAGTTATAGTAGTAGTAGTAAAAGCAACAGTAATAGTAGTAGTAGCTGTAGCAACATTAGTAGTAGTAGTGGTAGTAGTAGTAGCAAAAGTAGCAACAGTAGCAGTAGGAATATAGCAGGCACGATATTAGTAGCATTAGTAGCAAATAGTAGAATGAGTTGTTGTAGCTGTAGTAGTAGTAGATTTAGTAGTAGTTGTTGTCCAGGTAGTAGCAGTAGTGGCCATAAAAGTACTAGGAGTAGAGCAGTAGTAGAAGCTGTAGTAGTTATGGTAGTAGTAGAACTAGTACTAGTAGCAGCAAAGTAGTGGTAGCAGTAGTTGTGGTCGTAGTAGGAGCAGCTGTACTAGTAGTAGTAGTAGAAGATGTAGTAGCAGCAGTAGTAGTAGCTATAGTAGCAGCCGCAGCAGTAGTAGTATTAAGAGAAGTAATAGTAGTAGTAGTACTTAGAGTAGTAGTAGAAGTAATAATAGAAGTGTAGTGGCAGTTTTCGTTGTTGCTCCTACAGAAATTAAAGTAGTTGTTGCAGTTGTTGTAGTTGTAGTAATTGTGGTTGTAATCGTTATAGTTGTAGTAGTAGTTATAGTTGTAGTAGCGATAGTAGTAGCAGTAGTTACAGTAGTGTTAGTAGTAGAAGCAAAAGCAATAATAGCCATAGTTGTAGTAGTACGTTTAGTAGCTGTGGCCATAGCAGTCATTGTGGTAGTAGTAGTAGTAGTAGTAGCAGTAGCAGTTGTAGTAGTAGTATTTGTTCTTGTACAAGTTGTGTTGGTAGTAGTTGTAGTTGCAGTTGCAGCAATAGTAGTAATAGTAGTAGTAGCAGCAGTAGTACTAATAGTAGTAGTAGCAGTAGTAGTAGGAATAGTAGAAATAATAGCGATAGTAGCAGTGGTAGTAGCAGTAGTAGCCATAGTCGCAATAGTCGCAGTAGTAGCAATTGTAGCGGTAGTAGCAGTGGTAGTAGTAGTAATAGTAGTAGTGGTATTAGTTATAGTTGTAGTAGTTGTACTTGTAGTACTAGAAGTAGTAGTAGTAGAAGGAGAAGTACAGTACAAGTAGTTGTAGCAGTGATTGTAGTAGTAATAGCAGTAGTGAAGTAGTAGTCGTCATAATAGTAGCAACAGTAGTAGTAGATGGAGAAATAGAGTTGTAGCAGTAGCAATAGTCATAGTAGTAATAGTATTACCAGTAGTAGTAGTAGTAGCAGCAGAAATAGAAGTAGTAGTAGTAATAGTAGTAGTAGTAGTAGTAGTGATTGTAGTTGTAGTAGTAGTTGTTGTTGTTATTGTAGTAGTAGTAGTAGCAGCAGTAGTAACGGTAGTAGCAGTAACATAGTAGTAGTATTAGTGGAAATAGTAGTAGTAGTAGCAGTAGTAGTCGCAATTGTACTAGTATTAGTAGCAGTAGTAGTAGTAGTAGGCGAAGTAGTAGAAGTAGTAGTAGCAGTAGTAGTAGTTGTGGTAGTAATAGTAGTATTGGTATTAGTAGTAGCAGAAGTAGCAATAGCAGTAATAGCAGCAGTAGTAGTAGTAGTGGTAGTATAAGTAGCAATAACAGTAGTAGTAGTAGTACTAGTAGTTGCAGAAGTAGTGGCAGGTGTAGGAGAGGCAGCAGCAGTAGTAGTATTAGAAATAGTAGTGGTAGTAGTAAAAGCAGCAGTAGTAGTGGCAGCAGTAGTAGTAGTAGTAGAAGGTATAGGAGTAGTAGTAGTAGTAGCAACAATAGCAATAGTAGCAACAATAGCAATACTAGTAGTAGTTGTTGTTGTTTTTGTAGTTGTAGTAGTAGTAGCAGTAGTAGCAGCAGCAGATGCACTAGTAGTAGTAGTAATAGTAGTAGTAGTAGTAGTAGGAGTACGAGCGATAGGAGTTGTAGCAGCAGCGGAAGTAGTGCTAGTAGTATTAGTAGCAGCAGCAGTAGCAACAATAGTAGCAATAGTAGTCGTAGTAGTAGCAGAAGTAGGAGTAGTAGTATTAGTAGGAGAAGCAATTCTTGGAGTAGTAGAAGTTGTACTAGGAGTAGTAGTAGTTGTTGTTGTAGTAGTAGCAGCAGTAGTAGGAGAAGTGGAAGTAGTAGTATTAGTATTCATAGTTGTAGTATTAGTGGGAGCAGTTGCTATAGTAGGAGTAGTTGTTGTAGTAGTAGTAGTAGTCGTAGTTGTAGTAGTAGTAGTAGTAGTAGTAGCAGTAGTTGTTGTTTTGGTGTAGTAGTCGTAGTGGTAGTAATCAGAGCGTTAGTAACAGTAGTAATGGTAGTAGTAGTAGTAGTCATAGTAGTAGTAGTAATAGTTGTCGTAGTAGTAGTAGGAGTTGCACTAGTACTAGTTGTAGTAGTTTTAGTTGTAGTAACAGTAGCAGAAGTAGTAGTAACAATAGTAGTAGTAGCAAGAGAAGTTTTTGCTGCAGTATTAGTAGTAGCGATAGGAGTAGTAAGAGCAGTAGTTGGAGTAGTAGTTGTAGTAGTAGGAGGAGTTGTAGTCGGAGTAATCATAAGAGTAGTAGTGGCGGTAGGGGTTGGAATTGTTGTTGTTGTAGAAATAGTAGTAGCAGCAGTAGTATGAGCAGTGGTAGTAGTAGTTGTACTAGTATTAGTTGTATTTGCAGTAGTACTAGTAGTAGCAGTAGTAGAAGCAGCAGTAGTAGTAGCAAAAGTAGTAGCAGTAGTAGCAATAGTAATAGAAGCAAAATAAGTAGTAGTAATAGTTGCAGTAGTAGTAGTACTAGTAGTAGTGGGAGAACACGTTGGAGTAGTAGCATTGGTGGTAGAAATAGTACTAGTAGTAGTAGTAGTAGCTTATGTTGCTGTAGTAGCTATAGTAGTAGCAGTAGTTGCAATAGTAGTAGCGGCAGTAGCAGCTGTAGCAAAAGTAGTAATAATAGTAGTAGTCGAAATAGTAGTAGTAATAACAATAGTAGCTGTAGAAACAATAAGAGATGTAGTAGCAGCAATAGCAGTGTTAGCAGTAGTAGGAGCAGATGTAGTTGTAGTAGCAGTACTACTAATAGTTTTAGGAGTAATAGTAGTAGTAGTAGCAGCAGTAGTTGTGGTGGTAGCGGTAGTAATAGTAGTAGTAGTAGTAACGATAGCAGTAACAGTAGTAGTAGCAGGAGTTGCAGTAGCAATAGTAGATGCAGTAGTAGTAGTACAAGTAGGAGTGCTAGGAGAAGTAGTAGTAGTAGTTGTTGTTGTTGTTGTATTAGTAAAAATACTAGTACTAGTTGTAGCGATAGTAGCAGGAGAAGTAGTAGTAGTCAAAGTAGTAGTAGTGCAGTTGTACCGGTAATATTCGTAGAAGAATTAGTAGTAGTAGTCGCGAAAGTAACAATTGTAGCAGTTGTAGTAGCAATAGCGGTAGTAGGAGAGGTAGTCACACTAGTGGTATTAGCAGTAGTAGTAATAGCAGTAGTAGTAGTATTAGTAGTAGTAGTAGCAGCAGTACTAGTACTAGTAGTAGTAGTTGTTGTTGTTGTAGTAGTACTAGTAGTGGTAATAGTTATAGTACTAGTAGTAGCTGCAGTAATAGTAGTAGCAGTAATAGTAGTAGTATTATTAGTGGCAATAGTAGCAACAGTAATGGTAATAGTAGTATTTGTTGTAGTAGCAGTAGCATTAGTAGTTGCAGTTGTAGTAGTAGTAGTAGCAGTAGTAGTAGCAGGCGAAGTAGTAGTACTAGTAGTAGTAGTATTTGTGGTGGTAATAATAGTACGTATAGCAGTAGTAGCAGTAGTAGTAATAGCAGCAGTGGCAGTATAAGCAGCAACAGCAGTAGTAGTAGCAATAGTAGTGGTAGTAGTAGTAGTAGAAGCTGTAGTAGCAGTAGTAGGAGAAGTTATAAAAGTAGTTGTAGTTGCAAGAGCTAGAATAGTAGTAGTAGTTGTTGTTGTTGTAGTAGTAGTAGTCGCAGTAGTAGTAGCAACAGCAGCAGTAGTAGTAGCAGCAGTAGCAGCAGTAGTAGTAGTAAGAGTAGTAGCAGTAGTAGTGGTAGTAGTAGTAGTAGTAGTAATAGCAGTAGCAGTAGCAGTAGTAGTAGGAGTAGTAGCAGTAGTTTTAGAAGAAGCTATACCGGTAGTAGTAGCAGATGTCATGGTAGTAGCAGTAGCTGGAGTTGTAGGAGCGGTAGTAGTCGTAGTGGTTGGAGATGTAGGAGTTATAGGAGGAGTAGGAGTAGTATGAGTAGTAGTAGTAGGAGTAGTAGGACGAGTAGGAGGAGTAGTAGCAGAGTAGTAGGAGTAGTAGTGGTAGTTGTAGTAGTAGTATTAGTTGGAGAACAGTAATAGTGGTAGTAGTTGTTGTTGTAGTAGTAGTATTAGTAGTAGTAGTAGTAGTTATTGTTATTGTTGTTGTTGTTGTAGTAGTAGGAAGAGTGGTGGTAGTAGTCGTAGTAGTTGTGGTAGTGGAAGCAATAGTAGTATTATTAATAGTAGTAGTAGTAATTGGAGCATTAGTAACAGTAGCAGTAGTTGTTGTTGTTGTTGTTGTTATCATAGTAGTAGTAGGATTTGTAGTAGTTGTAGTAGAACTAGTACAAGTAGTTTTTGTGTTAGTAGTAGTAGTAGAGGTAGTAGTAGTAATAGTTAGTAGTAGTTGTTATTGTAGCAGGAGTCCTAGCATTAGGAGGAGTAGTAGTAGTAGTAGTAGTAGTAGTAGTAGCAGTAGGAGTTGTAGTAGTAGTAGTTGTAGGAGTAGTCGTGGTGGTAGGGGTAGGAATTGTAGTTGTAGTTGTAGTAGTATGAGTACTTGTAGTAGTAGTAATACTAGTAGTAATATTAGTACTAGTAGTAGTAGTATTTGCAGTAGTAATGGTAGTAGTAGTAGAAGCAGTTGTGGTAGTAGCAGAAGTAGTAGTAGTAGTGCTAGTAGTGGTAGAAGTAATACTTGTAGTAGTAACAACAGTAGTAGTGACAGTAGGAGTAGTAGGAGTAGTAGCAGTAGTAGTGATAGTAGCAATAGAAGTAGTAGTAGCAGAAGTAGTAGAAGTAGTAGGAGAAGCAATAGTAGGAGTAGTATTGCTAGTAGTAGCAGCAACAGATGTAATAGTAGTAGTTGTAGAAGTAGCAATAGAAGTTGTAGTAGTAGCATTAGTAGTTATAGTGGTAGTCATAGTAGTAGCAGCAGTAATAGTAGTATTAGGTGTAGTAGCAGAAGTAGCCGTAGTAATAGTAGCAGCAATAGTAGTAGTAAAAGTAGTAAGAGCTATAGTAGTAGCAATAGCAGTATTAGTCGTAGTAGACACAATTGTAGCAGTTGTAGCAGTAGTACTAATAGTTTTAAGAGGAGTAGTAGTAGTAGTTGTAGTAGTTGTAGTGGTAGCGACAGTAATAGTAGTAGAAGTAACAGTAGTAGTAGTAGTGGTTGTAGTAGTAGTTGTTGTACCAGTAGTAGATGTTGTGGTAGTTGTACTAGTGGAAGTGGTAGGAGAAGTAGTAGTGGCAGTAGTAGTAGCTGTATTAGTAAGTAAAAATACTAGTAGTAGCACCTATAGTGGTAGTAGTTGGAGAAGTAGCAGTAGTAGCAGTAGTCATAGCAGTAGTCTTAGTAGTAGTAGTACTAGTAGTAATAGCAGTAATAGTTGTAGTAGAATTAGTAGTTGCAGTCGTAGAAGTAGCAGTTGTAGGAGTAGTAGCAATAGCAGTAGTAGGATAGGTAGTCGTAATAGTCGTATTAGCAATAGTAGTAGAAGTAGGGGAAGTGGTAGTGGTAGTAGTAGCAGTATCTATAGTAGTAGTCGTAGTAGTATTAGAAGTAAAAGTAGCAGTAGTAGTAGAAGTAGTAGTAGTAGTAGTAGTAGTAGTAGCAGTAGCAGTAGTAATAGTCGCCATTGTAGCATTAGTAGTAGGAGTAAAATTGCTACTACTACGAAAAATACTATTATTACTACTACTAGTAGTAGCAGTAGTGGTAGTTGTACAAGTAGCAGTAGTAACAATAGCCGTAGTAGTAGTCGTAGTAGTATTAGTAGTAATTGTAGGAGTAGTAGCAATTGAAGTAGTATTAGTATTAGTAGCAGTAGTTTTCGCAGTTGTAGTAGAAGTGGTAGGGGTAAAACTACTACTACTACTTCTACTACTACTATTAAAACTACTACTACTCCTACTACTAAAACTACTATTACTACTACAACTGCTGATGCTGCTTCTAGAATTACTTCTACTGCAACTACTACTGCTACTTTTGCTACAAAAACTATTATTACTACTACTACGATAACAACAACAACAACTACTGCTGTAGTTGCTGCGGCTACTACGACAACAACCAAAACTGCTGCTACTACTACTACTACCGCTACAACTGCAGCTACTCCTATACAACTACAACTGTTGTTACTACTACTATTACTACTACTACTACTACTCCCATTAGTATTGCTACTCAAACTGCTACTACCGCTACTACTACTACAGTTATTACATCTACTACGAGTGCTACAACTGCTATTGCTGCTAGTAATACTACTATTGCTACTAACACAATTACTCCTATTCCCACTCCTGCTACTACCAATAATACGAGTAATATTACTACTACTACTACAACAACAACTATTACGACTACTACAACATCAAATACTCCTACTAATACTAATAATACTACATCTATTAAAACAACAACTACTAATTCTACTACTAGTACAACTACTACTGCAACTACTTCTACTGCTACAACTGCTATGAATACTACTACTCGTGCAACTGCTACTACTACTACTAATACTACTACTCTAACTCCTACTACTACTCCAACTCGTACTCTTACTCTGACTACTACTACACCTACTAGTACTACTATTACTACAACTACTACTACTCTTACTACAACAAGAACTACAACTGTTACTTCAATTACTGCTACTACTACTAATCCTACTGCAACTACTGCTACCACTACACCAACTGTTACTACCCCTACTCCCACGACTACTACTACATCTCCTCCTCCTCCTCCTCCTCCCCCTACTACTACACCTATTCCTTCTGTTACTACTACTCCTACTACACCTACTACTACGCCTACTGCTACTCCTACTCCTACTGCTCCTACTACTATTGCTACAAATCCTACTACTACTACTTATCCTACTACTACTCCTACTACTACTCCTACTCCCACCACTACTACTACTGCTCCTATTCGTACTACTACAATGACAACTACTACTACCTATACTATTACTACTACTACTCCTACTACAACTCATACTTCTACTTCTACAACAACAACTACTACAACTACTATTACTATTACTGCTACTACTACTACTACTGCTACTACAACTCCTACAACTACTACAAATTCTACTACTCAGTATCTTCAACTTCTAGTTCTACTACAACTGCTACTACTATTGCTGCTACAACTATTATTGTTGTTGTTGCTGCTACTACTACTCTCATAACTCCGACTACTACTATTACTGCTACTACTACTACTACTATTACTACTACTACTACTACTATTACTACTACTACTACTACTACTACTATTACTACTACTACTACCACCACTACTACAACTACTTCTACATCGAGTGCTACTGCTATTACTACTTCTGCTACTGCTACTGCTACTGCTACTACACTACTTCTGCTACTGCTACTGCTATTACTATTACAACTACTACCATTACAACTACTACTATACTACTACTATTACAACTACTACTATTTTTGCTGCTGTTGGTACTACTAGTACAACTATGACTACTACTAATATTACTACTATTTCTAATACTTCTACTACTACTACTATTACTACTTTTGCTACTGCTGCAACTACTACACTACTTCTTCTACAACACTACTACTACTTCTTCTTCTACTACCTCTGCTGCTGCTGCTACTATTACTAGTACTACTTTGGCTACTACATCTACTACTACTATTAGTACAAATACTACTAGTAGTAGTATAGACAATAATACTACTACTGCTACAAGAACAATAACAACAACAACTACTACTATTACAACTAGTACTACTACTACTACTACTAGTACTACTACTACTACTACTAGTACTACATTAGCAACTACTACTATTCCAACTCCTTCTATTACAACTTCTACTATTATTGCTACCCCTACGAGTACTCCTACTGCTACCACTATAATTACAACAACTACTACAACAAATACTACTACTACTGCTACAATTAGTACTCCTCCTACTACTCCTAGTCCTACTACTACTCCTACTATTGCTACTACTACTACTATTGCAACTTCTTCTACTACTACTAATACTACAACTAATGCCACAACTACTACAACTACAACAACTATTACTCATACTAAAGCTACTACTACAACAACAATAACTACTACTACTATTGTTACCACTGCTACTACTACTACTACTACTACTACTACTACTACTACTGCTGCTGCTGCTACTATTGCTCCTACTACTATTACAACTACAACTCTAACTTGTTCTACTTCAACTACTTACACTACTACTAGTACTACTACTTCTATTACTACTACAACGCGAACTCCAACTATTACAACTTCTACTACTACCACTAATCCTATGATTACTCCTATGGCTACTACCACAATTACAACAACTACTGCTACAAATACTACTACTATTACTACTCCTACTACTAATACTACTCTTACTACTATTACTACTACTACTACCACTACTTCTTCTTCTACTACTACTACTACTAATGCTAAACTACTACTACTCCTACTATAACTTCTACTACTACAACTAATACTACTACTAATATTACTACTACTACTACTACTAGTGCTGCTACTCCTACTACTACTACTTCCCCTACTACTATTACAACTACAACTTCAACTACTTCAACTACTAATACTACTACTAATAATACTACTTCTATTACTACCACAACAACTACTACTACAACTATTGCTACTACTACTACTGCTACCATTACTACTACCACCACTACTACTACTACTTCTTTTTCTTCTACTGCAACTACTACTATTGGTACTACTACAATTGCTACCATTACTACTACTACTACTACTTCTGCTACTATTTCTGCTATGACTACAATAAATAATAATACTAGTACTACTACTATTACAACAACAACTACTAGTCCTACTAGTACTGTGGCTACTCCTACTACAACTACTAGTACTACGTATACTACTGCTACTCCTACTCCAACTCCTACTCCTACTCCTACTACTACAACAACTTCTACTATTCCAACTACAACAACTATTGGTCCTGCAACTTTTGTTTCTACAACTTCTACTATAGCTACTATGACACCAATTGTTACTACGATTGCTGCTGCTACTACTATTACTTCTACTATTATTATTACCACCAATACTACTATAGTGACAACTACTACTGCTCCTACTGCTACTTCTACTTCTACTATCGCTATGGCTACAACTAGTACAGCTACTTCTACTACTAATACTACCATTATGACTGGTACTATTACTACTATAGCTACTACTACTACTACTGCTACAATAATTAGTACCAAAACTGCTACTACTACTACTATTGCTACTACTACAACTACTGCTACCGCTACAATTACTACTTCTACAACTACTACTACAACTACTACTACTATAACTACAACTGCTACTACTACTGCTAATAATACTACTAATACTACTACTACTACTACACTACCACTGCTACTATTACTACTACTGCTACTGCTACTATTACTACTACTACTACTAGTCCTACTACTTCACTTACGATAACTACTACTATGACTACTCGTACTAGTATAATAATAACTACTATTACAATAACTACTACTACTACTACTACGACTACTATTACTACTACTACTACTACCACTACTGCGACTATAGCTACTACTACAACTATAAGTACTATTGACTACTACTACTACAGCCACTACTACTACGACAATTACTACTACTACTGCGACTACTCATGCTATTGCTATTGCTGCTACTACTACTACTACAACTACTGCTACTATTGGCACTACTACTCCTACTCCTACAACGACTCATACTACTGCTGCTCCTAGTACTCTAACTTCTCCGCCACATACTGCAACAACAACTACTACTCCAACTACTATTAGTTCTACCAATACAACTACTGCAACTACTACTCCTACTGCTATTCCGATAACTATTATAACATCAACTAATATGTTTACTGTTGCTGTTGCTGCCACTGCAACTGCTACTACCACTTCTACTGCAGTGGTACTACTACTACTACTACAACAATTACGACTGCTACAATTGCTACTGTTACCGCAACTTCAGCTGCTACTGCTTCTACTGCTACTTTTGCAGCTATTACTACTACTACTGCTACTATCACTACAACAACAACAACTACTACTACAATTACTACTACTAGTAATACTGCTTCCACTGCTACGACACTACTACTACTACTACTACTCCTAATGCTACTACTATTGTACTATTGCGACTACTACCACTACTACCAATACTAGTTCAACTACTCCTACTACTACTATTTGTAATACTATAGCTACTATGACTTCTTCTAACACTACTACAACTACTACTACTACCACTACTACTGCAGCTACAATTCCTATAGCTACACCTACTACTGCTACTCCCACTGCTACTCCTAGTCCTACTACTATTGCTATTAGTACCAATACTACAACTACTGTTGCTACTACTACTACAACTTCTACTACTACTACTACTACTGCTACCGCTACTAGTATTGCTACTACTACTGCTGCTACTACTACTATGAATACTCTGATTGCTACTTCCACTACTACTACAACTACTATGACCACAACTACTACTGCTACTACTACGACTGCTACTAATAATTTTGCTACTCCTCCTACTACTTCTCCAACAACTACTACTTCTCCTACTGCTATGACAACTACCACTACTACTACTGCTTCTACTATTTTCACTACTGCTGCTACTACTACTACTACTAATACTACTATTACTACTACTACTACTACTACCATTATTACTACTACTACTACTACTATTATTAATACTAGTACAACTACTACTACTTCTGCTATTAATGCTACTACTGCTACTATTATTACTATTATAACTACTACTGCTGCTGCTGCTACTACTGCTACATCTACTACTGTTGTTGCTGCTACTACTACGACTACTTCTACAACTACTACTATACTACTACAGCTACTGCTACTATTATAGCTACTGCTACTATTGCTACTACTGCTATTATTGCTTCCATTCGTACTACTAGTCATACTATGGTAGCTTCTAGTACCCCTAATAATCTTCTACTACTACTACTATATCTCTACTTCCACTACTACTATGACTACCATGACTCATAATGCTAATCCTATAACTAATACTGCTACTACTACTACAACTACTGCTACAACTATTACTATGACTACTACTGCTACTACTACTCCTGATACAACAACTGCTACTACTGCTACTACTACTTCTATTATTGCTATAACTTCTATCACTAGGGGTTGCTGTTAAAACTACTACTACTACTACTACTACTACTACTAACTCTACTACTACAACTCTCACTCTTACTACTAATATTGCTGCTATACCTACTGTTATAACTACTCTTAATACTACTACTACTGATGCTAATACGACCACTACCATTACAACAAGAACAACAACTGCTGTTGCTACTACTATTACTACTATTACTACTCCTACTTCTACGATTATTGCTGCTACTACTATTACTACTATTTTTACTATTACTCTGCTACTGCTGCTACTACTATGACTACTACTATAGCAACTACTATTACTACTACGACTGTATCTAATACTATAGCTACTACTAGTACTGCTACTACTAACGCTAGTACTACTACTACTACTACTATTGCTACTACTACTACTATAGCTACCACTACAACTTCTGCTTCTACCACTCCTTTGACTACTATTGCTACTACTACTACTGCTGTTGCAACTACTGCTACTGCTTTTGCTACCACTGCTGCTACTACTACTACATCTATTACCTGTAGTTGCAGTGAAAGCAATCATAGCAGTGGTAGCAGTAGTAGTCACAGGTGAAATAGTAGTAGTAGAAGTAGTAGTAGTATTAGTAGTAGTAGTAGTAGTAGTACTAATAGTAGTAGTACTACTACTATCTTTGGTGTTTGTAGGAGTAGTATTAGCAATAGTAATAGAAGTAGTAGTAGTAGTAATAGTAGTCGAAGAAGTATTAGTAGTAGCAGTAGTATTAGCAGTGGTAGAAGAAATAGTGTAGCAGTAGTAGTAGTAGTAGTAGCAAAAGTAGTTGCAGAAGTAGTAGTAGTAGTACTAGAAGTTTGAGTAGTCATAGTAGTAGTAGTGCTTGTAGTGGTAGTAGAAGCAGTATTAGTAGTTGTAGTAGTATTGATAGTAGTAGTAGTAGTAGTAGTAGTAGTAATTGTAGTAGTAGGAGTAGTAGTTGTAGTAGTAGCAATAGTGGCAGTAGAAGTATTAGTAGTTGTAGCAACAAGAGGAGAAGAATTAATTATAGTAGCTGTACAAGTAGCAATAGTGGTAGTAGTAGTAGTTGTAGTAGTATTAGTCGTAATAGAAGTGGTAGCCGTAGTAAGCCATAATAGTAGTAGTAGTAGTAGTATCAATTGTAGTAGCAGCTGTAGCAGTTGTGGTAGTAGTGGTCATGGCAACAGAAGTAGCAAAAGTTGAAATAGTAGTAAAAGTAGTAGTGAAAGTAGTAGTAGTAGTAGTGAAAGTAGTAGTAGTAGTAGCAGTAGTTGTACCAGTAGTAGTAGTAGCAACACTAGTAGTAGTAGTAGTAATCGGAGGAGGAGTAGTAGTAGTAGTAGCAGAAGGAGTAGTAGTAGAAATATCAATTGTAGTAGTTACAGTAGTTGTAGTAGTAGGAGGAGTAGGAGTAGTAGTTAGAATAGGTGTAGGAGAAATTGTCGTAGTATTAGCAATAGTAGTAGCAATTATAGTGGTAGTAGCTATCGTAGCGACAACAGCATTCGTAGTACTAGTAGTATCAGTAGTAGTAGTAGTAGTAGCAGCAGTAGTCGTTATAGTAGAAATAGTAGTAGTTCTAATTGTACAAGTAATAGTAGCAATAGTAGTTCTAGAAGTAGTAGTAGTAAAGTAGTAGCATTAGTAGCAATAGTCATGACAATAGTAATAGTAGTATTAGCATTAGGAGAAGCATCAGTAGTAGTAGCAGTAGTAGTAGCAAAAGCAGTAGCAAAATTAGTAGTAGTTGTAGGATTAGTAATAGTAGATGTACTTTTAGTATTAGTAATAGTAGCATTAGTAAAAGTCGTATTGTAGTATTAGCATTAGCTTTGGTAGTATTTACCATAGCAGAAGTAGTAGTAGTAGTAGTAGTAGCAGCAGGAAGAATAGTAATAGTAATCAGTTTAGTAGTAGTAGTAGTAGCAATAGTACTAGTAGTAGTAGTAGTAGTAGTAGTAGTAGTAGTAGTAGTAGCTAGAGGAGGTGGAGGAGGAGGAGGAGTAGTAGTGGTAGTAGTAATAGTAGTAGTAGTAGTAGTAGTAGTAGTAATAGAAGTAGCAGTAGTAGTAGTGCCAGCAGTAGAGGGAGCAATAGTAGTAGCGAAAGTCGTAGAAGTAGTGGTAGTAGTAGTAGGGGTAATAATAGTTGTAGTAGTCATAGTAGTAGTAGTAGTGGTAGTAATAGTAGTAGTGGTGCCTATAGTAATAGTAGTGGTAGTAGTAGTAGTGCAAGCAGTAGTAATAGTGCTAATAGTAATAGTAGTGGTAGTAGCAGCAGTAGTAGTAGTAATTTGGCTATAGTAATAGTAGTAATAGTAGTAGTGGTGCGTTGGCTATAGTAATAGTAGTAGTGCAGGAGTAGCAGCAGCAGCAGTAGTAGCAGTAGTAGTAGTAATAGTAGTAGTGGTGCCTATAGTAATAGTAGTGGTAGTAATAGTAGTGCAAGCAGTAGTAATAGTGCTAATAGTAATAGTAGTGGTAGTAGCAGCAGTAGTAGTAGTAGTAATAGTACTAGTTATGATGGTGGTAGTAGTAGTAGTAGTAGTAATAATAATAGTAGTAGTAGCAGTAGTATTATCGGATGGAGTAGAAGTAGTAGTAGTAGAAGCATTAGCACTAGTAGTAGCAGCAGCGGCTACAGTAGCACTACTAGTAGTAGTAGGAATAGTTGCAGTAGCAGTGGTAGCAGTAGTAGTAGTAGTTGTTGTTGTTATAGTAGTGTAATGGCAGGAGTAGCAGTAGCACTAGTAGAAGCGATAGTATTAGCAACAAAAGTAATAGTTGTAGTACTAGTAGTGGTAGTAGTAAATGCTATAGTATTAGTGGTGTGGTAGTAGTAGTAGCAATAATCATTGTAGTAGGTGGAGTAGTGGTAGATGTAGTAGTAGCAGCAACAGCAATAATGCGGGAGCAATAGCAGCAACAGCGGCGAAAGTAGTAGTAGTAGTAGTAGTAGTAGTACTAATAGCAGTATAGTACTAGTAGCAGCACCGGTTTTAGTAGTAGCAACAGTCATTGTAGGAGTAGTAGTAGTAGTATCAGTAGTAGTCAAAATAGTAGAAGTAGTAGTAATAGGTGAAGTGGTAGGAGTAGTAGTAGCAGTAGCTATAGTAATGACAATAATAGTATTAGTAGTGGAAGTAGCGGCGGTGGCCGTAGAAGTGGCAACAAAAGTAGGAGGAGTAGTAATAGAAGCTAGAGTAGCAGCAGCAGTAGAAGTAATAGTAACAGTAGTAGGAGCTGGAGTTGTTGTAGTAGTTGTGGTAAAAGTAGAAGGAGAAGAGTAGTAGTTGTGGTAATAGAAGTAGTAGTAGTAGGAGTTGCAGTAGAAGTAGTACTAGTAGTAGCAGTTGTTGTTGTAGTAGCAGTGGTAATAGTAGCAGTAGTTATTATTACAGCAGTAGTTATAGTAATAGCAATAGTAGTTAGCAGTAGTAATTATAGTCGTCGTAGGTGGAGTAGTAGCAATAGGCGAAGTACTAGTAGTAGTCATCGTATTTGTAATGGTAGTAGTGGGAGTAGGAGCCGTAGTAGTGGTATTAGTTGTCATTGAAGTGATAGTATTTGTAGTACTAATCATAGTAGCAGTAGTAGCTGATGTATTGGTGGTGGTAGTAGTAGTGGTAGTAGTAGTAGTAGTAGTAGAAGTGGTAGTAGTACTCGTAGTAGTAGATGTTATAGTAGTAGCTATAGTAGTAGCTATAGTAGTAGTACTAGTTGGACTTGTAGTAGTAGTGGTACTCCTAGTAGGAGTCATTGTAGAAGTTGTAGTAGCAGTAGTAGCAGCAGCAGTAGTAGTAGTAATAGTTGAATTAGTAGTAGCAATAGTAGCTGTATTAGTAGTAGTAGTAGTAGGAGGAGGAGTAGTAGTAGTAGTAGCAGCAATAGTTTTAGTAGCTATAGTAGTAGTAGCAGTAATAGTTTTAGTATCTATAGTACTAGTAGCAGTAGTAGTTGTAGTGTAGTAGTCATAGCAGTAGTAATAGCAGTAGTAGCTTTAGTAGAAGTAGTAGTTGTTGTGTAGTAGTCATAGTAGTAGTAGTTATTATTGTTGTACTAGTCGGAGAAGTAGCATCAGCAACATTAGTAGTAGTAATAGAAGAAGTAGTAGTGGTAATTGTAGTAGTAGTGATGGAAGTAGTAGTAGCAGGAGGAGTACTAGTAGTAGTAGCAGTAGCAGCAGGGCAAGTAGTAGTATTAGTAGTAGTAGTAA
>RXID01019090.1:0-34613 GCA_005019695.1 Trichopus zeylanicus subsp. travancoricus
CTACTACTACTACCATGACTGTTACTATCACGACTACTACTACTCCTACTACTACTATAGCTACTATCATTGCAATTGCTATCACTACTGCTACTCCAACAAGCACTACTGCTACTACAACTACTAATACTATTACTACTTCTACTCCCAACCCTACTACTACTCCTACTCCTACTCCTACTCCTACTCCTACTCCTACTCTAACTACAACTACACAAATTACTACTACAGCAACTATTTCTACTACTAACACTACTAATTCTACTACTACAACTGCTACTACTACTTTTGTTGCAACTCCTATTACTACAACTACTACTGCTACTACTACTGCTAGCATTATTACTACAATTACAACAGCTACTACTGCCAATACTGCTACTACTACTACTACAACAATCCCTACTAATAATACTAATACTACTACAACTAATTGTACTACTACTAAAACAACAACTACTACTACTTCTATTACTAATTCAACAACTAATACTACTACTACTGCTGCTGCTACTCCTACAACTACTGCTTCTCCTACAACAACAACAACTACTACTACGACTACTATTGCCCCTACTGCTACTTCTACTGCCTCTACTACTGCTGCTACTACTACTACGGTTACTACTGCTACTACTACTACTACTACTTCTACTTCACCTGCACCTACTACTTCTATTACTAATACTACTACTGCAAGTTCAACTGCTACCACTACTACTGCTACTTTTGTTATTACCACAGCTACAAGCTTTGCTACTTCTACTATTGCTACAACTACTGGTACTGCTACAACTACTATTTTGGCCGCTACTAATGCAACTAGAGATGCTACTAAGACTGCTACCACTACAATAACAACTACTTCTGCTACTGATAAATCTATTATTACAGCTATGACTACTGTTACTACCACTACTACTATTAATACAACTACTACAACAACTTCTAAAACTAGTTTTGCTACTGCTACAATTAGTACTAGTACAACTGTTGCAGCTGTAGCTACTGCTACAACAACGACTATTACAATTATAGCTACAACTGCTACAACTATTACTACAACTATGACTACTACTACTACTACTGCTACTACTACTGCTACTGCTACTACTATAACTACTACTTTTACTACTACTACTACAACAACTACTACTACTACTCATACAGCTACTAGTACTACTCTACTACGATAGCTGCTGTCACTACTCATACTACTACTACTACTGCTAGTGCCCTACTACTTTCGCTACTGCTACTACTACTACTACTACAACTACGGCTACCGCTATTACTCCTATTACTATAACAACTACTACTTCTGCTACTATTACTCACAACAAATACAACTACTACAACTACTGCTTACTACTACTCCTACTACTACAAGTACTACAAAAACTACGATAATAACAACAACAACTACTACTACTGCTGCTACTATTACTACTGCTATTGCTCTTCCTAGTACTATGACTCCTACTACTATCGCTACTACAACAACTTCTAATACTACTGCAGCTACTACTACTACTACAATTATTACGATTATTACTACTACTACTACTTCTACAATTGCTATTGCTACTACACCACTACTACCACAACCACTCCTAGTATTGCTACTACTACAACTACTACTACTGCTACAATACTACTACTGCTACCACTCCTAGTACAACTTCTACAACTACTACTTCTTCTATTGCTACAACTACTACTACTACTACTTCTACTGCAACTACTACTCCTACAACTACTATGGCTAATACTACTACTGCTACTACCACTTCTACCACAACTACTTTAGGTACTAATACATCTACTATTACAACTATTACTACTACTACACCTATACCTACTACTACTACTTCTAGTACCACTACTACTACTATTGATACTACTACTAAGTACAAATACTACTGCTACTACAATTATAACTACTACCACTACTACTGCAACTTCTACTAATTCTACTGCTAGTAAGATAACTATTACTATTACTGCTATTATAACAACAACTAGAATTGTTGCTGCTACAACAACAACAACAACAACAACTACTACTACTACTACAGCTACTACAACTGCTACTATTACGACTACTACTATGGCTACCACACCAAATACGACTTCTACTGCTACTGCTCCTATTGCTGCTTCCGCTACTACTCCTCCTACTACTACTACTACTTCCCTATACTTCTACTACTACTACTACAACCACTACTACTACAACTGCTACTACTTCTACTTCTCTAATACTATTACTACTATGAGTACCACTACTGCAACAGCTATTACAAATGTTAGAACTCCCCCTACTACTATTGCTATTACTACTTCTGCTACTACTAATGCTACTGCTACTACTTCTTCTACTACTACAACTACTATTACAACAACTACTACTGCTACACCTACTACGATAACTTTTACTTCTACTACTATTAGTATTACTACTACTACTACTACCACAACAACTAGTGCTACAACTATCACCATTACCACTACTACTTGTTACTACTGCTACAACTATTATAGCTACTACTACTACTACCAATACTACTACTACCACGACTATTACTATCACTACTATTACTGCACCTACTACTACTACAACTACTATCATTGCTATTATTGTCCCTACTGCTACTCCAACTACCACTACTGCTACTACAACCACCACCACTACTATTACTACTTCTACTCCCACTCCTATTGCTAATCCTACTCCTACTCCTACTCCAACTACAACAACACCTATTACTACTACAACTACTACTTCTACTACTAACACTACTAATGCTACTACTACAACTGGCCTGCTTCAGCTACAACTCCTACTACTGCTACTACTGCTACCACTATTACTACTACCACTAATCTTACTACTGCTACTACTGCTACTACTGCTACTACTACAACTACAAGTACCCCCAACTACTATTACTAATACTACTACAACTACTTGTACTACTACAAAAACAACAACAACTACTACCACTGCTGCTGTTGTTGATGCTGCTACTCCAAATATTGCTACTGCTACAACAACTACTACTACTACTATGACTACTATTTCTCCTACTGCTACCCCTACTGTGTCTACTACTACTACTACTACTACAATTACTACTGCTTCTACTACTACTATTGCTACTACTACTACTCCTCCTACTTCACCTACTCCTACTACTTCTATTACTAATACTACTACTGCAAGTACAACTACTGCCACTACTACAACTACTACTGTTATTACCACTGCTACAATCCCTGCTACTTCGACTACTACTACAACTACTAGTACTGCCACAACTATTATTTCAGCTACTACCAATGCAACTACAACTGCTACTATGGCTGCTACCACAACAATAACAACTAATTCTACTAGTGGTAAATCTACTACTACTGCTACAACTACTGCTACTACCACTAATACTAAGACAACAACAACAACAACAACAACAACTACTACTACTACTACTAGCTCTTCTACTGCTACTATTACTACTACTACTAATGTTGCAGCTGCTGCTACTGCTACAACAACTACTACTACTATTATAGCTACTACTGCTACTACTTCTACTACAACTATGACTACTACCACTACTACTACAACTACTACTACTTTTAGTACTACTACTACTACTACTACTCCTTATATTTCTACTACTACTCTACTACGACAGCTACTGCCACAACTACTACTCTTGCGGCTGCTGCTAGTGCCCCTACTACTTTGGCTACTACTACTACTACTACTACAATAGCAACTACAACTACGGCTATCGCAATTACTCCTACTATTACAACAACTACTACTTCTGCTACTATTACTCATAACAACTGCAACTAATACAACTACTGCTTACTACTACTCCTACTACTACCAGTACTACAACAACTACGACAATAATAACTACTACTGCTGCTTATTACTACTACTCAACTACTGCTACTGTTGTTTCTGCTACTACTACTACTACCACTACTACTACTACTGCTACTACTACTACTACCACTGCTAGTACTATGGCTGCAACAACTACTGCTGCTGCTGCTGCTACTACTACTACTACAACAACAACTATTATGCTACTAGTACTACTCCTACTACAACAACTGCTACTACTGCTACAATTGCTACTACTGCTACTACTACTCCTACCACTACTACTACGACTACAATTACAACTACTAGTACAACTCCAACAACCACAATAGCAACTACTACCATAAATACTATTCCTAACACTAGTATTACTCCTAGCCCTTGTACTATTGCTACTGCTGCTACTACTAATACAACTGCTACAACCCCTGCTACAACAACTGCTACAACAACAGCTTCAACAACAACAACAACTACTACTACTACTACTACCACCACTACTACGATTACCACTACTAAATACTATAACTACGGCTGCTACTACTTCTACAATTGCTACTGCTACTAATACTACTGCTACAACAACTACTACTACTACCACTCGCTCTACTACAACCGCTACTATAACTGCAACAACTGCTACTACTACTACTGGTACAACACCTACTACAACTACTACTACTACTACTATTACGACAGCTGCTACTCCTACTACTATTGCTACTGCTACTACTCCTAGCACTGCTACTGCTCCTACTACTACTACTACACCTTTTTCAACTAGTACTACTACTATTACTACTATTGCTACTACTACTACTACTACTGTTATTGCTGCTACTACTACTATCACTACTATTATTACAACCGCTACAGTTACTGCTACTACTACTACTAACAATACTACTCCTAACACTACTACTGCTACTACTGCTACTACCACTACTAGTTCTACTACTGCTACGAGTACTACTGCCACATCTGCTACAACTGCTACAACAACAATAACAACTACTACTACTATTACTGCTACTGTTAATATTGCCACTACTGCAGCTACTGCTGCTTCTACTACCACTCCAAATACTATGACAACATCTACTTCTACTACTACTACTGCTACTATTACTACTACTACTACCGCTACTACTATTTGTTCTCCAACTATTACTATTACTACAACTACTATAACTGCTACAATGACTACTACTACTACTATTGCTACTACTTCCATGACTACTTTTACTAGTACTACTACACTACTACTACTGTTGTTGCTGCCGCTACTACTACTACTACTACTACTATTGCAACTTTTAGTACTAGTACTACTACTATTGCTACTACTACTATTATTACTTCTACTACGGCTACTACTACTACAAATACTACTACTTCTCCCAC
Source organism: Trichopus zeylanicus subsp. travancoricus (assembly GCA_005019695.1). Classification (NCBI taxonomy): domain Eukaryota; kingdom Viridiplantae; phylum Streptophyta; class Magnoliopsida; order Dioscoreales; family Dioscoreaceae; genus Trichopus; species Trichopus zeylanicus. The sequence goes on from RXID01019090.1 coordinate 5,309, forward strand.
TACTATTACTACAACTATTGTTGCTGCTATAACTAATACTACTACAACTTCAGTTACTACTACTGCTACTACTACAACTACTGCTGCTGCTGCTGCTACTACTTCTACTACGACTACCACTACTACTACTGCAATATCTGCTGCAACTCCAACAATTTTTATTACTACAACTGCTGTTACTACTGCCACTATTACAACTACTGCTGCTTCTACTACTACTCCAACTACTGTGACAACATCTAATTCAATTACTACTACTACGATTGCTATCACTACTACTATTTGTTCTCCTACTAACGCTATTAATACAACTACTACAACTGCTACAATGCCTACTGCTACTACTATTGCTGCTATTGCTATGACTACTATTACTACTACTACTACACTATTACTGCTGCTATTGTTGCCACTGCTACTACTACTACTACTACCATTGTAACTTTTAGTGCTTGTACACTATTGTCACTACTACTACTACTTCTACTACTACGACTATTATTACTACTACTACTGCTACTACTACTACAACTACTACTACTTCTCCCAATACTATTACTACTACTACTGCTATTGCAACAACTAATACGACTACAATTTTGGTTACTACTACTGCTACTACGACTACTACTACAACTACTGCAACAACTAATACTACAACTACTACGACTACTACTACTTCTACTTCTGCTGATGCTGCTGCTACTGCTACTAGTACTATTATAACTACAACTACCACAGCTACCTTTGTTTCTACTACTACTTCTAATACTACTTCTATTACGGATACTACTTCTATTACGGATACTACTTCCACTACTATTACTACTACTACAACTATTGCTATTGCTACTACAATAGCTACTACTGCTAATACTATTACTGCTACAACTGCTTCTACTACTACTATTGCCACTGCTACTACTATGTTTACTACACCAGCTGCTCCTAATACTACTACTATTACAACTACGGATATTGCTACTGCTGCTGCTACTACTACTTCTACTACTACTACTACTATTACTTTTGTTGCTACTACTACTACTACTACTTATACCACAGCTGGTCCTGCTAACTACAACAACAACAACTACCACTGCTACTACTATTGCTGATGCTTTTGCTACAACTACTACATGTCCAACTACTACTACTTTCCCTACTACTGCTACTACTACTTCTTCTCTTAATACTACTGATACTATTACTACTTCTTCAACCACTACTACCATAACTACTTCAACAACAGCTACTTCTGTAATGGCGGCTACTACTAGTTCTACTACTACTACCACTACTTCTGCAATGGCTACCACTACTTCTACTACTGCTGCTACAATTACTACTAATACTACTTCTACAGCTACTACTATTGCTACTACTACTACTACTACTCCTACTACTACTACTACTACCGTAACTACTACTACAACTGCTATTATTGCTACTACCGTTGCTACCACAACAATAGCTACCACCCTTACTACTACTAATATTACTTCTACTACTACTACAGTGACTACTACTAGTACGACCACTACTTTTGCAATGCTAACAACCACTACTACTACCCTAACTATTACTGGTACGACTGCTACTTGTATTGATACTGCAATGACTACTATTATTGCTGCTACCGCTACTACTACAACCACTATTGTTACTACTAATACTACTTCCACTAATACTAGCACTTCTACTACTACTACTGTTACTCCTGCTTCTGCTGCTACTACAGCTTCTGCTTCTCCTACTACTACTACTACTACTCCTACTGCTCTACTCCAACTACTGCTACTACTACTACTACAAGACCTACTACTGCTACTACTACTTCTACCACCACCACTACTACTACTACTACTACAACTGTTACCATTAATACTAATATAACTACTACTCCAACAACTACTGTAATTGCCATAGCAACTACTACTACAACTACAACTACAACTTCTACTACTCCTACTGCTCTACTCCAACTACTGCTACTACTATACTACAAGACCTACTATTGCTACTACTAATTCTACCACCACCACTACTACTACTACTACTACAACTGTTACTATTAATACTAATATAACTACTACTCCAACAACTACTGTAATTGCCATAGCAACTACTACTACAACTACTACTGCAACTTCTACTGCTAATACTTCTACAATTACTGCTAGTACTATTGCTACTGCTACTCCTAATACTTCTGCTAGTATTACTACCGCTGCTCCTACTGCAGCTGCTGCAACTGCTACTACTCATGTAGTTGCTACTACTCCTATCGCAACTCCTACTACGACTACTAATACTACTACTACTGCTACTGCTGATGCTACTGCTACAACTACTACTGCTATGCAACTACCATTAGAACTACTATTACTATTACTTCTACTGCCTCTAACTACTGCTAGTGCAACTACTCCCACCATTGCTACTACTACTACAACCGCTACTACCACTGCTACTATGACTACCACAACTACTACTACTACAGTGACTACTCCTACTACTACTACAGCGACTACTACTTCTACTACTGTCTCAACTGCTACTCTTCCCATTGCTACTGCTACTGCTACTAGTACCACTACTACTAATACTACTCCCACTACTACTACGACTACTACTCGTCCAACAACTACTACTATAGCTACTCCTACTACTACAACTACCGCTAGTACTACTGTGACTACTGCTCCTACTACTACAACAACTATTGCTACGAATACTACTATTGATACTTCTGTAGCTATACTGCTAATGCCACTGCTACTACTACAACCACTCCTACTACTTGCCCTACTTTTGCTGCTACTACTACTACTACTGCTACTGCTAATACAACAACTACTACCACTGCTACTACTACTATAGTTACTACTACTACTATTACTGCTACTACTTCTACTATTGCTACTACTACTACTATTTCTACTACTTGCTACTATGACTACTATTTCATCTACTACTTGTTACTACGACTAATGCCACTACTATTGCTTCAATAGCTAGTACTTTGGCTCAAATTACAAATGCTATTGTGACTACTGCTTCTCCTACTACCACTAATACTACTACTGCAACAACTACAACTCCTCCTTTTGCAAGTATGGCTGCTACTAGTACTACTACGACTACTATCACTACTGCAGCTCGTACTACTACTACTTCTACTCCTTGTGCTACTAATACCCATAATACTGGTACTGCTATTGCTGCTACTACTTCTACTACTACAACTACAACTACTAATACTATTGCCCCAGGAATTACTACTTTCATGACTACTGCTACTACTACTAATATTGCTACTGCCACTATTACTGCTACTGCTGCTGCTACTGCTACTATTATTACTACAACTACTACTCCTACTACTACTACTATTACTCTGACTACTACTACAACTACTACTATTGCTGCCGTTGCTATTACTCCTACTGCAACAACAACAACTTTTACTGCTACTACTACTACTAACTACGACTACTACTACTACTACAACAACAACTACTACTACTACTACTACTACTTATTACTACTACTATTGCTATACAACTACTACTACTACTAGTACTATGGCTGCTACAACTACTAATACTACTGCTACTACTACTGCTACTACTATTATTACTACTATTACCACTACTCCTACTATTACGGCAGCCACCACTACTGCTGCTGCTCCAGCTGCCACAATACTACTACTATGCTACTGCTACTACTCCTACTATTACTACCACTACTACTACTACTACTGCTACAACTACTGCAACTCCTTCTACTACTTCAACTACTGCTACAACTACTACAACTGCTTCTACTACTCCAACTACTACAACTGCTTCTACTACTACTTCTACTTCTACTACTACAACTGCTTCTACTACTACTACTCCTACTATTACTACTACAACTACTAGTATTGCTACTACAACTACCTCAACTAAAGCGACTACTACTACAACAACTACTTCTAATACTTCTACTACAACAACAACTACTACTATTACCACTCCTATAGCTACTACTACTACTCCTACTATTACAACAATTACTACCACTAATACTACTACTGCATCTACTACTAATACTACTGCTTTCACGACAACAACAACTACTACTACTTCTACCACTACTACTTTTACTACTACTACTGCTGCTGCTACTACTATACTGCTACTACTACTACACCTCGAACTACTACTCCTACTATAATTCCTACTACTAGTCCATCTCCTACTACTACTTCTACTACTATTAATCCAACTCCCACTTCAACTGCTACTACCACTACTCCTACTACTACTAGTACTACTTCTATGCTGCTGCTACTATTGGTAATACTGCTACGGCTAACGCTAATGCAACTGTTGCTACTACTATTGCAACTATAGCTACAACTACAACTACTACTACACTTATTATTTCTACAACTAATACTTTTCTGCCTACTACTACTACTGCAACAATAATAACTACTATTATTACTACTAATACAACAACTACTGCAACAACAACCACTACTACTATTACAACAACTACTGCTGCTACACCTACTACTACTACTACTTTAACTCCCACTCCTCCACCTCCTCCTACTACTACTACTATTACTACTACTAATACTACTACCACTAATACTACTACTACTAATTCTAATACAACTATTACAATAATAACAACAACAACTACTACTCCTACTAGTACCACTACTATTAAAACTACTGCTACTGCTATGGCTACAACTATCACATCTACTACTACTACTATTACTACTACTACTACTTCCACTACTGCTACTACTTCTACTACCACTACAAGAACTACGACTACTTCTACTCCTGCAACTATTACGACATCTACAACTACTACTATTTCTACTATTGCAAGTGCTCCAAATACTCCTACTACAACTGCTACTATTACTACAGATGTGACTACTACACCTATTTCTACTACTATTACTACTACTACTACTACAACAATAATTACTACTACTACTACTACTACTACTACTACTACTACTATTACTACTACTACAACTACTACTACAACTACTACTACTATTGCTCTACTAGTATTACAACTGCAAGTACTATTATAGCTACTACTCTTACTATTAGTTGTACTACTACTGTTACTACTACTATTACTATTGCAACTTTTGCTACTACTACTATTGCTATTGCAACTTCTGCGACTACTACTATTAATATTAGTACTACTCCTACTCCTACTACTACCACTACGACTCCTGCTATTACTACTACTACCACTATTAATACTAATGTTACTACTTCTACTACCACAACATCAATAATAACTACAACTGCTACTATGACTCCTACTACTACTACTCTTGCTACTACTACAACTAATACAATAACAACTACTACTACAATTACTACTACTACTGCAACTACTACAACTAATACTACTACTACTATGACTACTACTGCTACAATTCCAATGACTACAACTACTTCTACAACTACTACAATAATTCCTATTGCTACAACTACTACTCCTACTACTACAACTACTACTAATGCTATTGCTACTATGACTTCTACTACTACTACTACTACTACTACTTCTGCTCCTACTACTACCCCTACTACTACTACTCCTCCTCCTCCTACTCCTACTACTACTAATACTACTACTACTACTTCTACTACTACTACTATTACTACTACTACTACAACAACAACAACAACAACTCCTACTACTACATCAACAATTAATATGACTACTACTTCTACTACTACTACTACTGTACAACTACCACTTCTATAACTACTGCAACAACTACCACTACTACTAGTACTATTAGTCCAACTACTACTGCTACAACTACTTCTTCTTCTAATACAACTGCTACAACTACTACTATAACCCTTGTTTCTACTACAAATACTACTAGTACTACTACTTGTACTACTACTATAATTATTACTACTAACGCTACTACTACTACTCCTCCTATGACTACTACTTCTACAACAAGAATTAATTGCTGCTGCAGGTACTGCTACTACTACTGCTACAATTGCTATCGTTGCTACTACAACTACTGCTGTTGTTGCTACTCCTACTCATACTATTACTATTACTGCTACTAGTGCTACTACTACTTCTACTACTACGACTACTACTACTACTACTAATTCTATCACTATAAATATTACTAATACTACTATTACTATTACAATAACAATAATAACAATTGCTAATACTACTAGTAGTAGGAGTAGTAGTCTTAGTAGTAGTAGTTCTTGTAGTAGTAGTAGTAGGAGTGGTAGTAGTAGTTGTTGTGAAAGTAGTAGTAGTAGAAGTTGAAGTTGTAGTAATAGTAGTAGAAGTAGCAGTAGCAGTTTTTGCCAAAGTAAAAGTCATAGGAGTGTTTGGAGTAGTAGTATTAGTATGATAAGTAGTAGTAGTAGTAATTGCAGCAGGGGTAGTAGTAACAGTTGGAGTATTTTTAATAGTAGTAGTAGTAGTAGTAGTAGCAGTAGTAGTAGTAGTAGTTATTGCAGAAGTCATAGGAGTATTAGGATTTGTAGTACTAGTAAGAGTAGCATTAGTAGTAGTAGTAGTAGCAGTAGTAGTTGTGGTAATTGGAGTTATAATAGTAGTACTATTCATAATAGTAGTAGTAGTAGTAGCAGTAATAGTTATCATAATTGGAGTTATAATAGTAGTACTATTCACAACAATAGTAGTAGTAGCAGCAGTAGTAGTAGTTTTAGTACTAGTTGCAATAATAGTAGTAGAAGTAGTCATAGCAGCAACAGTTGTTGTAATAGTAGTTCTAGCAGTAGAAGTAGTGATAGGAGTAACCATAGGTCTAGGAGTTGGAGTAGTTGTATCAGAAGTTGTAGTAGTTGTAGTAGCAGTAGTTGTAGTAGCAGTGGTAGCTGTAGTAGTAGTATTAGGAGGTGTAGTAGAAGTCAAGTAGTAGTTATAGCAGTAGAAGTAGTAGTAGAAGTAGTAGTATTAGTAGTAGTTATAGTATCAGTAGTAGCAGTAGGACTACTAGTAGGTTAGATGTAGTAACAGTAGTAGGAGTTGTAGTAATAGTAGGAAAAAGAGTTATTATAGTAGTAGTAATTGTACTAGTAGTTATTGTTGCAGTAGTAGTAGTAATATTGGTATTAGTAATAGTAGTAGTTGTCGAAGTAGTAGTTATGCTAATAGTAGTGGTTGTAGTAGTAGTGTAGTACTAGTAGTAGCAGCAGCAGCAGCAGCAGTAGTAGAAGTAGTAATAGCAGTAGTAGAAATTATAGAAGTAACAGTAGTCATAGTAGTAGCAATAGTAGAGTTGCTGTAGTAGTGTAGTACAAATGTTGTAGTAGTAGTAGCAGTAGTAGTAGTAGAGACTGTAGTGGTAGCAGCAGTAGCAATAGAAATAGTAGTTGTGGTAATAGGAATTGTAGTAGTAGTATAGTAGGAATAGTAGTAGTAATGGTAGTAGAAGTAGTAGTAGTTTTAGTTATAGTAGCAGCAGTAGTAGTAGAAGTAGTAGTAGTAGCAGTAGTTGTTGTGCTAGTAGTTGTAGCAGCAGCAGCAGTGGTAGTAGCAGTGGTAGTTGTAGTAGTTGTAGGAGTAGTAGTAGAAGAAGTAGTAGTATTTGTAGTAGTTATAGTAATAGTAGTAGCAATAGGAGTACTAGTAGTTGTAGCAGTAGTAATAGTAGTAGGAGTTTTAGTAGTACTAGCAAAAGGAGTTATAGTAGTTATAGTAGTAGTAGTATTAGTATTAGTATTAGTAATAGTAGTAGTTGTTGGAGTAGTAACAGCAGTAGTAGTAGTAGTAGTGGTTGTAGTAGTATTGTGGTACTAGTAGCAACAACAGCAGTAGTAGTAGTGACTGTTGTAGTAGTAGTAGTAGTAGAAGTAGTAGTAGTCGTAAGCATAGTAGTAGTAGTAGCAAGAGTAGTAGCGGTAGTAGTTGCTGTAGTAGTAGTGACTGTTGTACTACTACTAATAGTAGAAGTAGTAGCAGTAATAAGAGAAGCAGAAGTAGTAGTACAAGTTGTGGTAGCGGTAGTTATACTAGTAGTAGGAGCAGAAGTAGTAGTTATAGTAGTCGTTGTTGTCGTTGTAGTAGTAGTAGTAGTAGTAGTAGTAGTAGTAGTAGAAGTAGTAGTAGTAGTCGTTGAAGTAGTAGTGTCAATAGTAGTAGTAGTATTTGGAGTAGTAGTAGTGTAGTAGCACTTGTAGTATTAGTATTACTAATAGCATGAGCAGGAGGAGGATGAGAAGCGGTACTAGTAGTCATATTAGTTATAGTAGCAGTAGAATTAATATTAGTATTTGTTGTAGTTGTAGTAGTAGTAGTATTTGTAGTAGTAGTAGTAGTTGTTGTTGTTGTTGTAGTAGTAGTAGCAGCAACAACAACGAAAGTAGCAGCAGTAGTCGTAGCAACTGTAGTGGTGCTCACAGTAGTTTTGGCAATAGTAGTAGTTTTAGCAGTAGTATTAGTTGTAGCTATAGTAGTAGCAACATTAGTAATAGTAGTAGTCTCAATAGTATTAGTAGTAGTAGTAGCAGTCTTAGTAGTAGTATTAGTAGCTGTATTAGTAGCAGCAATAGTAGTAATAGTAGTAATAGGAGCAGTAATACGAGCAAAAGTAGTTACAATACTAGTAGTAGTAGTAGTTTTAGTAGCAGTATCTACCACTATGGCTGTAGTACTAGTAGTCATATAAGTAGTAGTACTAGTAGGTGTAGTACTAGTAGTAATAGTAGTGGCTATTTTTGTTGCAACAGTAGTTATAGTAGTCATAGCAAAAGTAGTAGTAATAGTAGCAATAGTAGTAGTGGTAGTAGTTGTGGCAGTAGTAGTAATAGTAATAGGACTTGTAGTAGCTATAGCGGTAGCAGCAACAGTAGTCGTAGCAATAATAGTTGTAGTAATAATAGGAATTGTAGTAGTCATAGTAGTAATAGTTCTTGTAGTATTAGGAGTAGGAGTAATAATAGCAGTAATAGTAGAAATATTAGTGGTAGTAGTAACAGCAGCAAAAATAATAGTAGTAGTAATTGTAGGAGTAGTCGTAGTAGTAGTTGTAGTATGAGCAGTAGTAGTAGTAGTTATTATAGAAGCTAAAGTATTTGTTGTAATAGCTACTACGGCAGTAGTAGTAGTAGTAGCAACAGTGTTAGGAGTAATAGTAGGGGTAGCAGTAGTAGTGTTAGTATTAATAGTTGGAGTAGTAGTAATAGTAGTAGGTGTAGCAATAGGGCTAGTAGTAGGAGTAGTAGTAAGGGTTGGTGTAGGAGTAGTAGTAGTACTAGCAGTAGTTTTAGTATTACTAATAACAGTACTAGTAGTAGTAGGAGTAGTAGTAGTAGGATTTTTCTAATAGTAGTAACAGTAGTAGTAGTTGGAGTAGGCATAGTAGTTGTAGTAGGAGTGATAGAAATAGTTGGAGTTGTAGTAGGAGTAGTAGTAGCTATAGTAGTAGGAGTAGTTGGAGTAGTAGTAGCAGTAGTAGTTGTAGTAGTAGTAGTAGAAGTAGAAGTAGCAACAGCAACAGCAGTTGTAGTAGTAGTGGAGTTGTATAGATCATCATAGTAGTCGCAGTAGTAACAATAGGACCAGTATTAGTAGTAGTAGGAGTAGTATTTGTAGTAGTAGTAGTAGTAGTAGTAGTAGTAGAGTGGAAGTAATAGTAGTAGTTGTTTTAATAGTGGTAGTTGTAGGAGTGTTTGGAGTAGTAGTAATAGTAGTAGGAGTTGTAGTGGCAGTTGGAGTAGTCATAATAGTAGTAATAGTAGCAGCAGCAGCAACAACAGTAGTAGTAGTAGTAGTAGTAGTAGTAGTAGTAGTAGGATTGTTATAGTTGTAGCAGTAGTTGGAGTAGTAGTCGTAGAAGTCGTAGTAGTTTTAGGAGGAGGAGGAGTAGTAGTAAAAGTAGTAGCAGAAGTAGTTATGTTTATAGGAGGTTGTAGTAGTTGTACCAGTAGCAACAGGAGTAGTAGCAGCAGTAGCAGCAATAGTAGTAGAGGTAGTCCAAGCAATAGTTTTTGTTGTAGTAGTAGTTGTAGTAGTAGTAGTAGTAAAAGTAGTTGTACTATCAGTGGTAGTTGTAGTAGTAGTACTTGGACGAGTAGTAGAAGTTGTTATAGTATTACTTGTAGGAGAAATAGTAGTAGAAGTTGTGGTATTAGTAGTAGTTGTAGTATTAGTAGTAGCAATAGGAGTACTAGTAGTTGTAGTAGTAATAATAGTAGTAGGAGTTGGAATAGTAGCATCAAAAGGAGTTGTAGTATTAGTAGCAGTAGTACCAACAGTTGTTGTAATAGTAGCAGCAATGTTAATAGTAGTAGTAGTACTAGTAGTAGCAATCTCAATAGTAGTAGTAGTAGTAGCTATATTAGTAGTAGCGGCAAGAACATTAGTAGTAGCAATAATAGTAATAGTAGTAGTAGGAGTAATAGTAGTAACAGTAGTAGCTTTACTTGTAGTAGTAGCCATTGTAGTAACAATATAAGCCAAAGTGGTTGTATTTATTACAGAATAAGTAGTTGTAATTGTAGGTATGGTACTAGTAATAATATTGGCAGCTATTTCAATTGTAGTAGAAGTAGTAGTCATAGCAGAAGTAGTAGTACTAGAAGTAGTAGTAGTAATAGTAGTAGTAGTAGAAGTATAGTAGTAACAATAGTAGTAGTAGTAATAGGGACTAGTAGTAGTAGTAGCAATAGCAGTAGTAGTAGTCATAGTAGTAGTAGTAGTCGTGGTAGGAGTAGTTATTCTAGTAGCAGTATTAGTTGTAGTAATAGTAATAGTTGTTGGAGTAGTAGTTGTTCTAGCAGTAGTTGTTGTAGTAGTAGTGTAGTAATAGTAGTAGTAGTAGTAGTACAGGTAGTAGTAGTAGTAGTAGTAGTAGTAGTAGTAGTAGTAGTAGTAGTAGATGTAGTAGTACTAGTACTAGTCCTAGTAGTTATGGTAGTAGTCGTAGTAATTGTGGTAGTAGTAGTACTAGTTGTAGCAAGAGTAGTAGTAGTAGCAGTAGCAGCAATAGTAGTCGTTGTAGTAGTAGTAGTAGTAGTTGCAGTTGTTGTAGGAGTAGAAGTAGCAGCAGTGTTAGAAGTGCTAGAAGTAATAATAGTTATAGTAGAAATAGAAGTAGCAGTAATAATAATAGTAGCTGAAGTAGTTGTAGTTGTAGTAGAAGTAGTTGTAGTAGTCGTAGTAGTAGTAGTATTGGCAATAGGAGTAGTAGTGTTAGTGGTGGTAATAGTGGTTGTATCAGTAGTAGTAGCAGAAGTAGTATTGGTCATAGTAGTAGCAGCAAATGTAGTAATCATAGTAGTAATAGAAGCAATAGTAGTAGTAGCAGTAGTTATTATTGTTGTAGTCAAAGAAGTTGCAGTAGTAGTAGTAACAATAGCAGCACGGGTAGTAGTAGTAGTAACAGCAGCAGAAGTAGTAGCAGTAATAGGAGAAGTAGTAGAAGTAGTAGTTCTTATGGTAGTAGAGGTAGAAGTAGCAGCAGCAGTAGTAGTAGTGGTTGTTGAGCTAGTAATAGTATGAATAGAAGCAATTGTGGTAGTACCTATAGTAGTAGAGGTAGTAGTAGTAGGAGGTGGAGGAGGAGGAGGAGCAGTAGTAGCAGCAGCAGTAGTAGTAGTAATAGCAGTAGTGGTAGTAGTAGTTGTTGTAATAGTAGGAATAGTAGTAGCTGTAGGGGTGGTAGTAGTTGTAGTAGCAGTACTTGTAGAAGTATTAGAAGTAGTTGTAGTAGTACTAGTAGTAGTAGTAGATGTGATAGTAGCAGCCATAGCAGTAGCAGTAGTTGTAATAGTAGTAGTACTAGTAGGAGTAGTAGTTGTTGTTCTTATTATTGTAGTAGTTGTATTAATAGTTGTAGTAGTAGTATTATTGGTAGTAGTGGCAATATTAGTAGTAGTATTAGTAGTACTAGTAGTAGTAGTAGTAGTAGTAGTAGTAGTAGGTGTTAAAGTAGTAGTAGTAGTAGGATTGGCAGCAACATCAGCAGTAGTAGTAGTAATAGTAGTAGTGGTAGTCGTAGCAGTAGTTATAGTATTAGTAGTAATAGTAGTAGTTGTTGTAGTAGTAGTAGTAGCAAGAGGCACAAAAGTATTAGTTGCAGAAGCAGTAAGTGTAGTAGTAGTTATTGTTGTAGTTGGAATAGTAGTAGCAGTAGTTGCATTAGCACTAGCCATTGTAGTATTACAAGTAGTAGCAGCAGTAGTAGGAGAAGTAGTGCTAGTAGTAGTAGAAGTGGGAGTAGGAGTAATAGTAGTAGAAGTAGTTGTAGGAGTAGGCGTAGTAGTTGGAGTAGTAGTTCTAGTAATAGTAGTAGTAGTAGTATATTAGTATGTGTAGTAGTAGTTACAGAGGTAGTAGTAGTAGTAGCAATAGCAGCATTAGAAGCAGCAGTAGTAGTAGAAGCAATAGGAGTAGTGGTGTTTGTAATAATAGTATTCATAGTAGCGGTAGTAGAAGAGGTAGAGTAGTAGTAGGAGTAGTAGTAGTAGTATTAGTAGTTGTAGTAGGAGAATTTGTAATAATTGGGGTAGTAGTAGTAATAGTCATAGTTGTACGAGTAGTAGTAGTAGTCATAGGAGTAGTAGTAGTGTTAGTAGTAGTAATAGTAGTAGTAGGAGTAGTTGTAGTTGTTGTAGGAGTAGTAATAGTAGTAGTAGTAGCAGTAGTTGTAGTAGTCATAGTAGTAGTAGCAATCGTAGTAGTAGTAGTTGTGGTAGTAGCCGTAGTGGTAGTAGTACTTGTTGTTGTAGCAGCTGTAGTAGTAGTTGTAAGAGTTAGTAGTTGTTGTTGTAGTAGTAGTAGTAGTAGTAGTAGTAGTAGAAGTAGTGGTTCTATTATTGTTATTCTTATTATTATTGTTAGTAGAAGTAGTCGTAGTAGTACTATTAGTAGGAATAGCCGTTGTAGCAGGATTAGTAGTTGTGGTAGCAGTAGTAGTCGTATTAGTAGTAGCAGTGGCAGTTGTAGTAGAAGGAGTAATTATAGTAGTAATAGTAGTAGCACTACTACGGATAGTAATAGTATTAGAAGTACTAGTAGTAGTAGTTGGAGTGGTAGTATGAATCATAGTAGGCGTAGTAATCGGGATAAGAGTAGTAGAAATAGTAGTAGTAGTAAAACAAGCAGTAGTAGTAGTCAGAGTAGTAGCTGTATTTGTGGTAGTACTAGAAGTAGGAGTAGTAGTATGAGTAGTAATAGTAGTTGTAATAGTAGTAGTGGCAATAGTTGGAGTAGTAGTAGTAATAATAGTAGCAGTAGTAGTTGGAGCGGTAGTAGTAGTAGGAGTAGTAGTAGGAGCAACAGTAGAAGTACTAGTTGTGGTAGTAGTAATAGTAGTAGTAGTAGCAGTAGTAGTTATAGTAGTAGTAGTAGAAGTGGTAGAAGTTGTCGTAGCAGCAGCAATAGTAGTAGTTGTTGTCATAGTAGTAGTAAGAGTAGTAGTAGCAGCAGAAGTAGTAGTAGTAGTAATAGTAGTAGTTTTAGTTATAGAAATAGTACTAAAAGTAGTAGTTTTAGTGGAGGTAGTAGTAGTTCTGGTAGTAGAAGTTGTAGTGGAAGTAGTTGTAGCGGTGGTAGTAGAAATAGTTGTCATAGTAGTCATAGTAGTAGTTGTCATTGTTGTAGAAGTAGTAGCAGTTATAGTAGTGATAGTAGTAGTGGTAGAAGGAGTTGTAGTTACTGTAGTAGTAGTAGAAATAGTAGTAGTAGTAGTAGTGGTAGTTGTAGGAGCAGTAGTTGTAGCAAATGTGGTAGTACTAGTAGTACTAGTGTTAGTAGTAGCAGGGGGAGGAGGAGGAGGAGTAGCAGCAGTAGTAGTAGTTACAGTAGTAGTAGTGGCAGTAGTAGTAGTAGTAGTAGTAGTAGTAGTAGTAGTAATAGTTGTAGTGATAGTAGCAGCAGTGATAGAAGAAGTAGTAGTAGTGGTAGTAGTAGTAGTAGTAGTAGTAATAGTAGTAGTAGTAGAAGTAGTAGTAGTTGTTGTTGTAGAAATAGTAGTAGGCATATTAGCAGTAGTGGCGCTAACAGTTGTAATAGTTGTTGTAGTTGTAGTAGGAGCAGTAGTAGTGGTAGTAGAATTAGTAGTTGTAGTTGTAGTTGTAGTACTACTACTAATAGTAGTAAAAATAGAACTAGTATTTGTAATAGGGGTAGTAGTGGTAATAGTGGTGATAGTAGTAGTAGTAGTCATGGGTGTAGCCATAGGAGTAGGGGTAGCAGTAGTAATAGTAGTTGTAATTGCAATAGTAATAATTGTTGTTGTTGTGTTAGTAGGTGTAGTAGTAGCAGTAGTCGTAGGAGTTGTAGTAAGATTAGTAGCAGAAGTGGCAGTAGTAGCAGCCGCAGTAATAGTAGAAGTAGTAGTAGAAGTAGTAGTAGTAGTAATAGTACTAGTAGTAGAAGTAGAAGTAGTAGTAGTTGTCATAGTAGCAATAATAGTAGTAGAAGAAGTAGTCGTAGTCATAGGGGTAGTAGTAGTTGTAATAGTAGCAGTAGTAGTAATAATAATAGATGTTATACTAGTATTAGTAGTAATGGTGGTAGTAGTAGCAGAAATTGGAGTAGTGGTAGTAGGTATTTGTAGTGATAATAGTAGTAGAAGTAGTAGTACAAGTAGTAGTAGTTATAGTTGTAGTACTAGCAGTTGTAGTAGTAGCAGCAGAAGTAGCTGTAGTACTAGTTGTAGTAGTAGAAGTAGTTGGTGTTGTTGTAGTAATAGTAGTACTCATAGTATTAGTAGGAGGAGGAGTAGTAGTTGTCATAGTAGTAGACGCAGTAGGAGTTGTAGTAGGAGAAGCAATAGAAGTAGTAGCAGAAGTAGCAATAATAGTAGTATTAGCCATCGGAGCAGAAGTAGTAGTAGTAGTTGCTGTAGTAACAGTAGCAATAGTAGTAGGAGCCGTAATGGTAGTCATAGTAGTAGTAATAGTAGTAGTTGGAGTAGTTGTTGTAATGGTAGTAGTAGTAATAGCAGTAGTGGTAATAGTAATAGTAACAGCAGAAGAAATAATAATAATAGTGGCAGTAATAGAAATAGAACTATTGATAATTGCAGTATTTGTAGTAGTTGTTGTTATAGTATTAGCAGCTGTAGAAGAATAGTAGGAGAAGCAATAGTAATGGTACTAGTAGGAGTAGCAATAGTAGGAGTAGTGGTAGTAATAGCTGCAATAGCAGCATCAACAGCAGCAGCAGTAGTAGTACTAGTAGTTGTTGTAGTAATGGAAGTACTAGTAGTAGTAGTTACAGCAACAACAATAGTTGCAGTAGTAGTATTAGCAAAAGTAGTAGCAGTAGAACTAGTAGTAGTAGTATTAGCAAAAGTAGTAGCAGTAGAGCTAGTAGTAGTAGTAGTAGAAGCTGTAGTAGTAGTAGCAGCAGCAGTCGTAGTAGCAATCGTGGTATTAATAGGAGAAGTAATAGGAGTATTTAAAGTAGCAGCAGCAGCAGCAATAGTAGCAGCAGGAGTAGTAATAGTAGTAGTAGCGGCAACAACAGCAGTAGTAGTAATAGCAGTAGCAGTTATAGTCGAAGTAGCGATAATAGTAGTAGTAGCCGCAGTAGTAATAGCAGTAGTACTAGCAGCATTTGTATTAGTAGTAGAAGTAGTCGTAGCAGTTGTAGTAGCAGTAGTAGCAGCGGTAGTAGCAGTAGTAGCAGAACTATTAGTGGTAGTAGCATCTGCAACATTAATAGTAGCAGTAGTAGTAGTCATAGCAGTAGCAACAACAGTACTAGTAGTAGTAGTAGTACTAGTTATAGTAGTATAGCTAGTAGTAATAGTAGCTGTAGATGTTGTGGAAGTAGAAGCATTATCAGTAGTACGAGAATTACTAGCAGTAGTTGCAGAAGCAGAAGTAGTAGGTATAGTGGTCGTAGTATTAGTAGTTGTTGTAGTGGTAGTATTAGTAGAAATTATAGTTTGAGTAGTAGTAATAGATGTAGTAGTAGTTGTTGTAGTAGTAAAAGAAGTAGAAGCAGTAGTACCAATAGTAGCAGTAATAGTAGTAGTAGTGGTAGCAGTAGTAGTTGTAGTAGTAGTTGTAGTATTTGTAGTAATAGGTGTAGTAGTAGTAGTACTAGTAGTACCAACCGTAGTAGTAGTAGTACAGGTAGTCGTAGTAGTAGTAGTAGAAGTAGTAACAGTAGAAATAGTTATAGTTGTAGTAGTAGTAGTAGTAATAGTAGTAGAAGTTGTAGTATTAGTAGTAAGAGCAACAATAAGAGTAGAAGTAGTAGTAGGAGGAGAAGTAGCAGTAGAAGGAGTAGTAGTAGTAGTTCTAGTTTTCGAAGGAGTAGTTATAGTAGCAGTAGTAGTAGTAGTAGAAGTACTAGAAGAAGTAGTTGTAGAAGTACTTGTAGTAGTAGTAGTAATAAAAGTAGCAACAATAGTTGTAGGAGTAGAAGCAGTTGTAGTAGTAGTAGAAGTAGTTGCAGTAGTAGTGTAGGAGTTACAGCAGCAGTAGTAGTAGTAGTAGATGTAATAGTAGTAGTAGCAGCAATTGTAGTAGTTGTAGTAGCAGTAGTGGTGGTGGTCGTTCTTATTGAAGTAGTAGTAGCTGGAGGAGTAGTAGTAGTAGAACTAGCAGTGCTAGTATTTGTTGTAGTAGCAGTAGTTGTAGTAGTAGTAGTAGTAGTAGTAGTAGTAGTAGTAGTAGTAGTAGTAGTAGTAGAAGTAGAAGTTGGAGGAGTAGTAGTAGTAGTTGGAGTTGCAGCCACAGCAGCAGCAGCAGCAATAGTTATTGTAGTAATAGTAGACGTCGAAGTAGTAGCTGTACTAGTCGTATAGCGAAAGTGGTAGTAGTAGTAGAAGTAGTAGTAGTAGTAATGGTACTAGATGCAATAGTAAAAGTAATAGTAGAATTAGAACTAGTTGTACTAGTAGTTGTAATAGTAGCATTACAAGTAGTAGTAGTTGTAGTAGTAGTACTAGTAGTAGTTATTGTAATAGGAGTTGGTGTAGGGGTAAGGTTAGTAGTAGGAGGAGTGGTAGTACTAGTAGTAGTAGGAGGAGGAGGAGGAGGAGGAGTAGTAGGAGTAGTAGTAGTAGTAGTATGAGTAGTAGGAGTAGATATAGAAGTTATAGATGTAGTAGCAGTAATAGTCGAACTAGAAGTAGTAGTAGGAGTAGTAGAAGTTGTAGTTGTAGTAGTAGTAGTAGCCATAGTGGTAGTAGCTGTACTAGTCGTAGAAATAGTAATAGTAATAATATTAGTAATAGCAGTAGTACGAGTAGTAACTATAGTAGTAGTAGTAGTGTTATTATTAGTAGTAGTGATAGGTGTAGTAGTAGTAGTAGTAGTTGCAGTAGCAACAGTAGTAGTAGTAATAGTTGCAGTTGTTGAAGTAGTTCTAGTACTAATAGTAGCAGGAGTAGTAGTAGTGGTATTTGTATGAGTAGTAGGAGGAGGATTCGTAGTTGTAGTTCTTGTAGTAGTACTATTAGTAGTAGTAGAAGTAGTAGCAGTTGCACCCACAGCATCAGCAACTGTAACTATAGTAGTAGGAGTAGTGTTATTATTAGTAGTAGTGATAAGTGTAGTAGTAGTAGTAGTTGCAGTAGCAACAGTAGTAGTAGTAATAGTTGTAGTTGTTATAGTAGTTCTAGTACTAATAGTAGCAGGAGTAGTAGTAGTGGTAATTGTATGAGTAGTAGGAGGAGGATTCGCAGTTGTAGTTCTTGTAGTTGTACTATTAGTAGTAGTAGTAGTAGTAGTAGTAGGAGTTGCACCCACAGCATCAGCAGCTGTAGTAGTAGTTATAGTAGTAGTAGTATCACCAGTAGTAGGAGTAGTAGTAGTAGTAGTGGCAGTAGTAGTAGCAGTTGTTGTTGTAGTAGTGCTTGTAGCCGTAGTAGAAGTAGTTGTAGTTGTAGTTGTAGTAGTGCTAGTACAAGTAGTAGCAGAAGTAGCAGTAATTGTAGTAGTAGGAGTAGTAGTAGTAGTAGAAGTAGGGCTAATAGAAGTGGCAATAGAAGTAGTAGCTATAGTTGCATTAATAGGAGCCACAGCAGTAATAGTAGTAGTAGGAGTAGTAGTTGTAGAAGTAGTAGTAGTAGTAATAGGAGTAGAAGTAGTGGTAGCAAAAGTAGTAGTAGTAGTTATTGTATTAGTAGTAATAGGTATAGTAGTAGTAGTAGGAGTAGGAGCAACTGAAGTATTTGTAGTAGTAGTTGTAACAGTAGTAGTATTAGTAGATGTAGTAGTAGTAGCATTAGTAGTAGTAGTAGTATTAGTCGTAGTATTATGAGAAGAAGAAGAAGAAGAAGAAGTAGTAGTTGTAGTGGTACTAATGCAGCAATAGTAGTTGCAACAGTAGGAGTAATAAGAGTACTAGAAGTAGTGCTAGTAATAGTAGTAGTAGTAGTGGTAGTCGTAGTAATAGCAGTAGTAATAGTAGTATGAGTAGTAATAGTAGTAGTTGTAGTAGTAGTAATAGTATTAGTAGTAGTAGTGCTAGCAGTAGTATGAGTCGGAGTAGGAGTAGGAGTAGGGGTCATAGTACCAGTAGTAGGAATAGGAGTAGTTGTAGTAGTGGCAGGAGTAGGAGTAGCAGTAGGAGTAGTTATTGTTGTTGGTATAGAAGAAGTAGCATTTGTAGTAGTAGTAGTATTAGTTGTAGTAGTATTAGTAGTAGTAGTATTAGTAGTAGTAGTATTAGTAGTAGTATGACTAGTAACAGTTGAAGTAGTATTAGTAGCATTAGTAGTAGTATTAGTAGTAGTAGTAAGAGTAGGAGTTGGAGTAATAGTAATTGGAGTAGTGGTAGTAGCAGTAGTGGTAGGAGTAGTTGTAGCAAAAGGAGTTGGAGTAGGAGTAGTATCAATTATCCTTGTAATAGAAATAGTAGTAGTAGTAGTAGCTGCAATAGTAGTAGTAGAACTACTAGCACTAGTAGTACTACGATTAGTTGTAGCAGCTATAGTAGTAGTGCTAATAGTAGTTACAGTAGTAATGGTTGTAGAAGTAGCAGTAGTAGTGGTAGTAGTAGCAAAAGTAGTAGCAGTAGTAGTACGAGTAGCAGTAGTTGTAGTAGTTGTAGTTGTCGGAGTAGTGGTAGGAGTAGGAGTGGCAGTCCGGGTTGTAGTGGTAGTAGTTGTTGTAGGAGGAGTAGTAGTAGTAGCAACAGTAATCGTAGAACTAGAAGTCATAGGAGGAGGAGTATTAGTAGTTGCAATGGTAGTAGTAGCAGTAGTAGTGGTAGTAGCAGTTGTAGTAGAAGCAATAGTAGTGGTAATAACAGATATAATAGCACTAGTTGGAGTAGTAGTTGTACTAGTAGTAGTAGTAATAGTTGTGGAAGTACTTGTAGCAATAGTAGTAGTAATATTAGTAGTAGTAGTAGCAGTAGTGGTATTAGTAGTAATAGGTATAGTAGTGGTAGTTGTTGTTGTAGCAACAATCGTAGTAGAAGTAGTAGTTGCAGCAGTAGCAACAACAATAGTAGTAGTAGTAGTAGTAGTAGTAGTTATTATAGTAGTTGTAGTAGTGGCAGCAGTAGTAGTAGTGGTAGTTGTATAAGTAGGAGGAGGAGGAGTCATAGTAGTAGTAGTAATAGTAGTAGTAGGAGTTGCAGCCGCAACATCAGCAGCAGCAGCAGGTGTTGCGGTATTAGTAGTCATACGAGTACTAGTAGTAGTAGTGGTAGTAATAGCAGTGGTAGTAGTAGCAGCAGTAGTAGTACTTGTAGCTGTAGTAGAAGTAGTTGTTGCAGTAGTTGTAGTAGTGGTAGTACAAGTAGTTATAGTAGTAGTATTAGTAGAAGCAATTGTGATTGTAATAGGAGTCGGTATAGGAGTAGGGGTCGTAGGAGGAGCTGGGGTAGTAGTAGTAGCAATAGTAGTACAAGTAGTAGTAGCAGCAGTAGTAGTAGAAGTAGTAGTACGAGTAGTAGTAGTAGTAGCAGTAGTAGGAGTAGTAGGAGTAGTAGGAGTTGTAGCAGTGGGAGTAGTAGTAGTAGCAGCGGTAGTCATAGTCATAGTAGTCGTAGTAGCAATAGTGTTATTTACAATTGCAATAGTAGTAGTGGTAGTAATAATAGTAGTAATAGTCGGAGTAGTAGTATTGGTAGTAGTTGTAGGAGTAGAAGTAGTAGCAGTAGTTGTAGTAGCAGTGGCTATTGTTATAGTTGTAGTACTAGTCATAATATTAGTAGTAGTAGTAATAGTATTAGTAGTAGTAGTAGTAGAAGTACTCGTAGTGGTAGTAGTCATAGTAGTGGTTCTAGTAGTAAGAGTAGTAGTAGTTGTAGTAAGAGTCATAGAAGTAGTAGGGGTAGCAGTTGTAGTAGTAGTTATAGTAGGAGTAGGAGTCGTAGTACTACTACTAGTAGTAGTAGTAGTAGTAATAGTAGGAGTTGTAGTAGAAGTAGTTGTAGATGTAGTTACAGCAATAGTGTAGTAGTAGTAGCAGTAGTAGTAGTAATAGTTGTAGTAGTAGTAGTGGTAGTAGCAATTGTAGTTGTAGTAGTTGTAGTAGTAGCAGTTGTGGTTGTTGTTAGCGTAGTAGTAGCAATAGTAATAGTAGCAGTAGTAGTTGTAACAGTAGTAGTAGTAGCAATAGTAGTAGTAGAAGTAGTAGTAGTAGAAGTAGTAGTAGCTTTAGTAGTAGTAGCTGTAGTAGTAGTAGTACTAGTAGTAGTAGTAGTACTAGTAGTAGTAGTAGTAGTAGTAGTAGTAGTAGTAGTAGTAGTAGTAGTAGTAGTCATAGTACTAATAGTTATAATAGCAGCAGTATTAGCAGTCGTAGTGGTAGTTGTAGCAGTAGCAGTAATAGTAGTAGTAACAGTAGCACTAGTAATTGTGATAGTAGTAGTAGTAGCAGCCGTATGTGTAGAAGTAGCTATAGGAGTTGGAGTATGAGTAGCAGTAGTAGTCATAGTAGTAGTACTAGCAGTTGTGCGAGTCAGAGTTGGGGTAGGAGTAGTAGTAGCTGTTGTAGGAGTTGGAGTAGTGGGAGTAGTGGCAAGAGCAGGAGTAGGCGTAGTGGCAGTATTTGTTGTTCTTGTTAAAGTAGAAGTAGCATTAGTAGTTGTAGTTATAGCAGGAGTAGTAGTAGATGTTGGAGTTGGAGTAGGACTAGTAGAAGTTGTACTAGTAATAGAAGTATTAACATAGTAGTAGCTGCAACAGTAGTAGTAGTAGTAGTAGTAATAGTAGTAATAGTAGTATTGGTAGTAGTAGTAGTAGCAATAGCATTTGTAGTGGTAATAATGGTAACAGTAGTAATAGCGGTAGCAGTAGAAGTAGTAGTGGTAGTAGTAGTTGATATAGTAGCAGTAGTAGTAGGACTAGTTGTAATTGTCGGAGGAATGGTATGAGTAGGAGTTGGAGTAGGAGTGGTCGTACCAGTTGTTGTGGTAGTAGTAGTACTAGTATGAGTAGTAGTAGTGGGAGTAGCAGGAGTAGTAGTAGTAGAAGTAGTCGTAGTAGGAGCAATAGCAGTAGTAGTATTTCTTATCATTGTAGTAGTAGTGGTAGTGCTAGTAGTAGTAGTTGTTGTTGTTGTTATTGTTGTAGCATTAGTAGCAGTGCTAGTGTTAGTATTAGTAGTTGTAGTAGAAGTAGTACTAGCTATTATAGCAGTAGTAGTACTAGTAGTAGTAATAGCAGCAGTAATTGTTTTAGTAGTAGGAGTAGTAGTTGTAGAAGTGGTACTAATAGTAGTAGTAGCTGTTGTAGTAGTAGTAGTTGTTGTTGTTCTTGTTCTTGTTCTCATTGTTGTAGTGGTACTAGTAATAGTAATAGTGGTAGTAGTAGGAGCAGTAGTAGTGGTAATAGTAGTAGTAGCAGTAGTTGTAGTAGTAGTACGAGCAGAAGTGGCAGAGGTTGTAGTAGTAGTAGTAGTAGAAATAGTAGCAGTGATTGTAGCAGTAGGAGTAGTAGAAGTAGTAGTAGTAGGAAAAGTTGTAGTAGTTGTAGTAGTAGTAGCAACAACAACAGCAGCAGTAGCAGTAGTTGAAGTAGTAATAGCAGCAGTTTTAGCTACCCTATTAGTAGAAGTTGCAGTAGAAGTAATTGTAGGAATAGCAGTAGTAGTTGCAGTAGTTGTAGTAATTGTTGTAACAGCAGCAGTAGTAATAGCAGTAATCGCGACATTTGCAATGGTAGTTGTAGCAGTTACAGTAGTTGTAGTAATTATTGTAACAGCAGCAGTAGTAATAGCAGTAATTGCGACATTAGCAATGGTAGTAGTAGCAGTTACAGTAGTAGTGGTAATAGTACCAACAGTAGCTGCAGGAGCAATAATAGTTGTTGTAGTAGTAGTAGTAGCAGCAGTATTAGTAGTAATAGTAGTAGTAGTAGTAATAAAAGTACTAGTAATAGTGGTAGTAGCAGTAGCAATAGTAGTAGTAGTAATAGTGGTTGTAGGAGTGGCTGTAGTAGCAGTAGTGGTAGTAGCACTAGTAGTAGTAGTAGTAGTAGGAGTAGTACAAGTAGTAGTACTAGAAGAAGCAATAGTAGTAGTTGTAAGCAGTCGTATTAGGACTAGGGGAAGTAGTTGTAAATGTACTAGTAGTAGCAATAGCAATAGCAGCAACAGTAGTAGTTGTAGTAGTTGCATTAGTTGTAGGAGTAGTAGAAGTAGGAGTAATAGTAGCAGTAGCAGCAATAGTAGTAATAATAGTGGCTTTAGCTGTAGTAATAGTCATAGTAATACTAGCAATAGCAGTAGTTGTAGTTGTTGCTGTAGTAGTAGTAGTAGTAGCTGTAGTAGTAGCAGTAGTACTTGTAGCAGTAGCAGTGGTAGCAATAGTTGTCATTGTATTAGTAATAGTAATAGTAGTCGAAGTAGTAGTAGTAGTAGTCGCAGTCCAAGTAGTAGTAGTAGTAGTCATAGCCAAAGTAGTAGTAGAAGTAGCAGCAGTAGCAATAGTAGTAGCAGTAGTAGTAGTGGCACAGTAGTAGTAGTAGTAGTAAATGTAGTTGCATTAGCAGTAGTAGTAGCAACAAAAGGAGTAGTAGTAGCAACAGCAGTACTTGAAGTAGAATTAGTAGTTGTAGTGACAACAGCCACAACAGTAGGAGCAGCAGCAGTAGTAGTAGTGACAACAACAACAGCAGCTGGAGTCATAGTAGTAGTTGTGGTAGTAGTAGTAGTTGTAGCAGTGGTAGTAGTAGTTGTTGTAGCAGCTGCAGTTGTGGCAGAAGAAGTAGTAGCATTTGTAGTAGCAGCAGCAATAGTAGTAGCACTACTAATAGTAGTTGCAGTTGTAGTAGTTGTTGTAGTAGTAGTAGAAGTATTAGTTGTAGTAGCAGTAGATATAGCAGCAGCAGTAGTGGGAGTAGCACTAGTAGTAGTCACAGTAGTACAAAATGTAGTAGTAGCTGCCCAAGTTGTAGAAGTTGTATTAGGAGTAGGAGAAGTAGTTATAGAAGTAGTAGTAATAGTAGTAGCAGCAGTAGCAGCATCAACAACAACAGTAGTAGTAGTAGTAGTATTAGCAGTAATAGCAGCAACAGCAGTAGTAGTAGTAGTGGAAGTAATGGCAGCAGTAGTAATAGTGGTTGTAGTAGTTGTTGCATTAGTAGCTGTAACAGTAACGGCTAGAGCTGTAGTAGTACTAGTAGTAGTAATAGCAAAAGTAGTAGTATTAGTATAATTAGTAGTAGAAGTAGAAGCAACAGCAGAAAGATTAGCAGTCATAGTAGCAGTAGTTCTAGTTGTTGTAAGAGATGCAGTATTAGTATTAGTAGTGGTAGTAGCAGCAACAACAACTACAGCAGGAGTAATAGCATCAATCGTAGAAGTAGCAATAGTAGTAGTAGTAGTAGTACCAGTAGTCGAAACTACAATGATAGTAGTCATAGTATTAGAAGTCATAGCTACAGTACTAATAGTAGTAGCAACAGTACCAGTAGTAGTAGTAGTGGCAGTGACAGTAGCAGCGTTAGCAGTAGTAGCAGCAGCAGCTGTAGCTGCGCTAGTAGCAGTAGTAGTAGTAGCAGCAGCAGCAGCGCAGCAGTAGTACCAGTAGTTGCAGTTGTAGTAGTAATAGTAGTAGTATTTCTAGTAGTAGTAGTAGTAGTAGTAGTAGTAGTAATAGTACTAGTAGTAGTAGTAGTAGTAGTTGGGGTAGTAGTCCTAGTAGTAACAGCAGTAGCTGTAATAGCTACAGTAGCTGTAGTAGTAACAGCAGCAAGAATGTGGAAGAGCAACTAAGCTCTGAATGTGGAAGAGCAACTAAGCTCTGATACGAATGTGGAAGAGCAACTAAGCTCTGAGCGGAAGTGTGAAGTTAGAAGAAAGAAAAGATGGACTCAAAAACCAGAAGAGAGAATTCTTCGGTGATTCTTCTATATTCAGTTCTATGATATGCTTCCCGTTTTATAGGGAAGCCTTACACCCAGCTGATGCGATAAGATCGCATCTGCCTTTACAAAAGCAGCTTTCCTAAAGCTACTTTATAAAAGCTAAAGCTGCTTTTCAAAAGCAGCTTTCCTAAAGCTACTTTACAAAAGTCTAAAGTTACTTTACAAAAGTCTCTTTTATAAAGTGGCTTTTCTAAAAGCTACTTTATAAAAGTAACTTTACTTTACACCATCAGGACACGATTTCCTCTGGACTGGGCCGGGCTGGTTATTCTTTGGACTGTTTGGTCCAAGCAACTTTGGACCTTTTGGGCTGGATTGTTGGGCCGAATGCTACCACTTTCTTCTTGCGCAGGCTTTCTGCTGTGCTCAGAACATGAAGGCAGGCAGTCGTTGGGCTGCGTCAGTTGTGAGTTTGACTGCTGTTTCAAGTTGGACATCAATCTGGGTTACAACAGGGTGCCACTGGGCCCAGAAGTTGCCCGTGGTCTTGCGTCCTGCGCGCTTTGTGGCTTCGGATAGCTTCAGGGCATGGAGGTCCCGGAACTGTCGAACAGCCGTAAGTGCTTCCTGGGCACTTTGTCATTCCAGCTGCTGAAGCCGCCGCCTAATGGCGTCGTAGGTATCGAGGGACATTGGAAGGCTCTGTAGGAGCTGTAGTTGTGATTCATATTGTAGCACAAGGCTTGGGCTTCCGCCAAGTGCTCCTCCTTTGCCTTCTGAGAGGGTGTCTGGTGTGCCTCCTGTAATCGGGTTGCTACGAGGCTGAGTCCTTCCAGAGTTTCGGGTGCAGGCCATCCTGAAATAACAAGTGAAGTAATTAAGCGGGAGAGAGTATCCGCCAGCTGGTTATCCTCTCCGCTGATGTGTTCAAATTGGATGGCGAGTCCCGTGCCAGTAATGTAGTCGGTGAGGGCGAGCCAGCGTACGCGGGAAGGCTTGTTGTTAGCTGACTTGTTGAAGAAGCTTATGATTGCTTGACAGTCTGTTCGAATAGTCAAGTCAGCCTTATCCAGGTAGTAAATCTTTAGTGCTTCCAGCGTATTCATGACGGCATAGAGTTCCGCATCAATGGTGGATTTGATTGGATGGAACCTGCCGCTAGCGTAGGCACATACCTTCTCCATGGACTTGGGGTCATACTTTTTGGGCTTCCATTTACAAATTCCGCCCCATCCCGTCATACAGCCGTCGGTCTCAAGAATCATATAGCTGGCTTCTGGAGGTAATTCGAGATCCGGCAGCTTTTGCACCAAGGCCTTGATTTTTGCGACTAAGTCCCAATCTTGGGAGTTCCAGCGCCTTTCTCCCGTAGGACTTGTCTTTGCATAGAGTGGCCCGAGTAGAGTACCTAGATTAGGGATATAGCTTCGGGCGTAATTCAAGATCCCGAGCCAGGCTCGGAGGCCTTTCATGGTGGTCAGTTCCTGTTCCTGGAAGTTTGCAATCTTCTTGATAATGTGGGGCTGCAGCTTGATTCGCTGATTGCCGAGTACTGCCCCCAAGAATTCTACTTCCGCGACTGCTATCTTCATCTTTGTTGGGCTCAGGATTAGCCCATTGGTTTGGCAGATCTGGAGCATGACCCTCAGATGTCGTTCATGCTCCGCTTCAGAGGAGGAGAAGACCATAATGTCATCAATGTATACTGCAATAAAGTCTTCTGTCCCATTGAAGCAACTGTCCATCTTCCGTTGGAATACGGCGGGTGCATTTTTCAGGCCAAATGGCATTACGAGCCATTCATAGAGGCCTTCTGGTACCCAGAATGCCGTCCATTCCACGGAGGCAGGATGCATAGCCACTTGATGAAAACCTGATTTCAGATCAAATTTTGAGTAAATGTGGCTTCTGCTTACCTTCCGTAAGATGGTGTTGATCCCAGGCAGGCGGTACTGATCCTTGTTGGTGAGATCATTTAGGCGCCGATAGTTGAAGACCATCCGCTCCTTGCCTTTGATCTCCTGGCCTGTTCGGGAATCAACTGTTGTACCGGAATTCACAATGATTGCAGTGGTGCGATGCCGGCTTCTGCTATGGCGAATAAGGCCAAGATTTAGTAGTGCTTTCACATGCTTTGCATACGTAGCCTTGGCTTGTGGTGTAATATGCCTTAAGGGCCGGTCTTCGATAGTGAAATCCGGGTTTTTGATATCCAGGTGGCAGAGCACCTGGTTCTTGGACCAATATTTCAGTGGGTCCTCACCAATGTATCCCTGGCGTTTGAGTTCTTCAAGCAGGGGGCCAACGCTGCTGGTGAAGCTCCGTGATGGCTGTTGGTCCGTTGCATACTGCACTAGCTCTTGTATCTGAATGTACTCATCCTCATCTAGGTCCAGCTCTTCAATAGCTGCTGCAGTCGGTACAGATGGGAGAGTATGAATTGTGGTTACGTTTTTATAGAACGTAACCGTATTTCCTTCGATGCGGACGCCGCCTTGCATGGCGCGGATGAAGTTGCAGCCAAGGATCATCTGGATATCCTCCCCCAACTTCATCGGGAAGGCATATGTGTAAGGGATCCGAAAGCCGTTTTCCCCCATCATCATGCGGCCGAATTTAAGCTTTTTATTGGCCGAAGTGCGGGAGTTGATGCCACTGAAATGCACGAGGAAGGGGTTGTCCTCCAGGGCATTGGCAGGAGCCGTTCCTTGGTCAATGCAGCAAGTTGTAGCCCCTGTGTCGAGGATTGCATTGACTTCAAATGGCACTATACGGGGCATATCGAACTTCACCTTAATGTTGTAGAGCATATTCTTCGTCCGCCGGGGTGGTGTTGTCACCCTCATTTCAGCTGAGAGGAGCCGCTGAGTAGTGTCGACGAGAAGGACGTTAAGGTCGTCGGCATCCGCTGGCTCGTCCTCCTGCTGCTTTAGTGCTCCCTTTTCCCATTGGAGCTTTTGTATTTCCTTTTGCAGATCACTCCGCTCGAGCACCATGCGGTCAAGCTCCATGGTGGTATTTTCGAGCTCTTTGTGCTTCAGCCTCCAGTTTTCAGACTCACGTTGCCAGTGATGGCTTTCCTCTTGGGCAAGGAGGAGGCGTTGTTGAAGGGCCTCCTTCTCTTCACGGCCGAGAGTGAGCTGTTTTTGCAGCTGCCGCTTTTCCCTTTCACAAGTAGAAATGTAATTTTGTTGTTCAAGTAGTAAGTCATTGGGCTCATACCTTGGAAGGGATGTCTGGGCCACTGGAACTCTTTTGCTGAAGTAGTACCAGCTGCATCTGCCGCATACTGTCAGCTTACAGCTTGGGCAGTGCATACGGGAGCACTTTTGGGAGGGTGCCTGGCAGCAAGAGCATCTTTCGTAAGCGTCAGGCACATCTTGATGTAATTCCCAAGTGTGGCTACACTCGTACTGTTGCTGTGAAACTTTGACCATGGCGCGGTAGCCTCCTGTCGGGCCAATCCACCAGGTCCTGTCTTCTTCCCGAAACATGAAAATCTTTTCTTCCTGCAAGACTGCCGTGTCCTCCTCCCCTTCAGAAATGCTATAGATGGCATCGCTAGGGTCATCGCCTTCTTGAACGGACACAATTTCGCAATCGGCAGGAAGGGCAAGCTGCTCGAACATGGCGACGCGCTTGACATTCTGTCGCTCATTGGGGCATTCTCGGGCAAAATGCCCCTCTTCTCCGCAGAGAAAGCATCTACACCTCCTGTTGCGGAGGAGGTGCTTCTTCTTCTCGATGCGGGCATGCGAAGGATGTGGCTTCCCTTTGTAGGTTGTCGACCGCCGAACGCCAACCTTTCGTTGGGGTCGCTGATAATACCCCGGGATTGGAATGTCGTGACAGAACGACAAATCCTTGAGGGCCCGGGTAAAGGCCGCCTCCTTGCATGCTTCTTCCAGGTACTTGTAAGTAAATAGGACTCGAGGATAAACTCCGATGGTGTTACCTGGGTGTTTGGCTTCAAATGCTGCTTTGATTTTCTTGCCAATAGAGCCAGGCATCTTTGACCAGAGTGTCTCTGAGAGCTCCGGGCCAGTGAATAACCGGCCAGTCCGAGATGCTACCTGCATATAGTCATGAAGGAAAGGAACGATATCCCGCAAATTCTGGCAGGATAACCGTTCCAGATCCCTGTAGGCTTCTTCTTGCATTGTTGTTGAGCCTTGGTAGGGATCTTCCAGGGCGAATATGGTCCGAATCTGTGAGAGGATGTTCTGCGTACCGTCAGCACCATCTGCATGATCCAAGAGGTGCTGGTATTCCATGGGGTAGGCCATCCTCCACTGGATCCAGGCGAGCTTTTCAGACTCCCCAAGCAAGTTTTCAATAAATTCAGTCTTTGTCTGGGAATCTGTGAAACCCTGTAGAGCCACTGAATTTTTGGTGATGGACTCCCAACGCATGAAGACGTCGCTGAATTGCCCAATCTGGGGGGGCATAACAAAGATAGCCCCTGATTGCTGCTGGGCAGAAGGGAGGTTCCACCATTCTGAGGTATTCCTGGCTTTGAACCTCAGATTCTTGGGTTGGTAGTCACCGAAGATTGGTCCTTGGATTGGACCAGGCTCAGTAGGTCTCGCCGCTGGGGGGTAGTTAACAGGGCCCATGGTTGATTCCACTGGGGGCCTGTATTCGGAGACAATGGAAGAGGAGCAAAGCCGCTCCGTTGGCTTTGCTTGCTGTAGTGGTGCCGGTGGTGCCCGCTGGGGATACTCCATCCCCCAGTCTTCTTCTTCTAAAGTGGCAACGAGTTCTGTTTCTCCATCTGTATTTCCCAAACAAGTATAATATTGCAAATACTCACAATACTCATCTGGGTCATGTTCAGCATCAGAGTTGCCTTCTTGGTTGGTCAAACGCCACGTGGCTAGAAGGTGGGTGTTGTCACCAGTCCCTTCCTGTAGAGGTTCCATGGACCGGAGTACAGAGGCCCCTGGGCGTGTATCTCCTGCATGGGTTCCGCAAGGTGGACTCTGGCTCTCCCGTCCTTTGGGTCGCCACGTAAGA
>RXID01019091.1:0-55000 GCA_005019695.1 Trichopus zeylanicus subsp. travancoricus
TTGTTGCAGTAATAGTAGTAGTATAAAATGCAGCCGTAATAGAAGTAGTAGTAGTAGTACTATTGGTATAGGCAGCAGAGCAGTAGTAGTAGTAGTCTTAATAGATGTTGTAGTAGTATTAATAGAAGTAGTAGTAGTAGCTATAGTAGTAGTCGTGGTAGTCTTAGTAGTAGTAGCAGTAGCAGTAGTAATAGCAGTGTAGCAATAGTCGGAGAAGTCGAGTGGTAGCAGTAGCAATAGTAGTAGTAGTAGCAATAGTAGTAGAAGTAGTAATAGTAGTAGTAGTAGTGGTAGTAATAGTAACAGTAATAGTAGTAGTAGTAGTAGGAGGAGGAGCAGGCGATGAAGAGTAGTAGCAGTATTAGAAGTAGAAGTAGCAAAAGTAGTTATAGTAGTAGTAGTTGTAGTAGTAGTTGTAGTAGTTGTAGTAGTGGTAGTGGTAGTAGTAGTTATAGTAGTAGTGATAGTAGTAGGAAAAGTAGTAATAGTTGGAGAGGTAGAAGAAGTAGTAGTAGCAATAGTAGTAGTGATAGTACCAGTAGAACTAGATGTAGTAGCAATAGTAGTAGTAGTAGTAGTAGTAGTAATGGCAGTAGTAGCAGTAGTAGTAGTACCGGCAATAGTTGTTATTGTGAAAGTAGTAGTAGTAGTAGTGTAGTAGTACTTGTAGTAATAGTATGAGATGTTGTATTAGTAGTAGTAGTAGTGGTTGAAGTAGTAATAGTAGCAGTAGTAGTTGTAGTAGCAGTAGTAGCAGAGGTGGCAGTAGTAGCAGTAGTAATAGTTGTAGTAATAGTTGTAGTAGTAGGAGCAGTAGTAGTAGGACTAGGAGTTGTAGTTGTTATAGTAGTTGTAGTAGTATTTAAAGTAGTAGTAGTAGCTAGAGTAGTAGTAGCAGTAGTAGTAGAAGGAATAATGGTATTACTAGAAGCAGTAGTAATGGTTGTAATAATAGTCGTAGTAGTATCAATATTGGTAGTAGTAGTAATGGTAGCTACAATAGTGGTAGTTGGAGCAGAAGAAGATGTAGTAGTAGTTGGTGCAATATTTCTAGCAGTAGTAGTAGGAGTACAATTTGCGGTAGCAGTTGAAAAAATAGTAGTAGTAGCTAGAGTAGCAGAAGTAGCATTAGTAAAAATAGTAGTAGTAGCAATAGTAGCAAGAGTTGTAGTACTACTAGTAGCAGTAGCGAAAGTAGAAATTATAGCAGAAGCAGTAGTTATCATAGAAGCAATAGTATTAGTAGCAGAGCAGTAGTTGTCATAGCAATAACAGTAGTAGCAGCAGTAGTAGTTATTGTAATAGCATTTGTAGTAGTGGTAGAAGTAGTAGTATCAATAGCACTAGTTATTGTAATAGTAGTAGTAGTTGTAGTCATAGTAGTTGGAGAAGTAGCAATAGTAGTACCAGTAGCAGTAGTAGTAATGGGAGTAGTAGTAGCAGTAGCACCAGTAGTAGCAGGAGTCGTAGGGGTAGTAGTAGTAGTGGTGGTAGTAGTAGTTATTGTTATTATAGTAATAGTAGTAGTAGTAATAGCAGAAGTAGTAGTGGGAGTAGTAGAAGTAGCAACAGCAGTAGTAGCAGTAGTAGTAGGGGTAGTAGTGGTAATAGTCATAGTAGTAGTAGTTGTTGTTGTTGTTGTTGTAGTAATAGTAGTAGTAGTAGCAGCGATAGCAGTTGCCGCAGTAGCATTTGCAGTAGTAGTTTTAGTAGCAATATCAGCAATAGTAGCAATATTAGCAATAAGAGCAATAGTATTAGTAGTAGCAGTTGTTATAGTGGTAGTAGTAGTTTTAGTGGTTGGGGTAGTTGTAGTAGTAGTTTTAGCAGTCATAGTAGTAGTTGTAGTCATAGTCATGGTGGTAGCCGGGGTAGTAGCAGTAGTAGTAGTAGTAGAAGATGTAGCCATGGCATTAGTAAGAGTAGTAGTAGTGGTAGCAGTAGTAGTAGTAGCAGTGGTTGTAGTATTAGTAGTAGTAGCATAAGTAGTAGTTGCAATAGTAGTAGTTGTAGTAATAGTAGTAGGAGTAGTACTACAAGCTGTAGTAGTAGTAAAAGCAGTGGTAGTAGTAGCTAGAGCAGCAGCAGTAGCTATAGTTATTGTCGTAGTAGCAGTAGTTATAGGAGTAGTAGTAGTAGAAGTAACTATAGTTACTGTAGTAGCAGTAATAGCATAAGTACTGGTACTAGAAGTAGCAGCAAGTGTAGAATTAGTAGGAGAAGTAGTAGTAGTAGCAGTTATAGTGGTATGAGTGATAGCAGTAGTAGTTGTAGCTGTAGTTGTAGTAGTAGTGGTTGTAGTTATAGTAGAAGTAGTAGTTGTCGTATTAGTAGTAATAGTAATAGTAGAAGTAGTAGTAGAAGTAGTTGCCGGCCTAGTATTGGTAGCAGTAGTACGCATAGTGGCAGTAGTAGTAGTCGTAGTTTTCGTGGCAGAAGTAGCAATAGTAGTAGTAGTTGTTGTCGTAGTTGTAGTAATAGTAATAATAGTAGTAGTAGTCCTAGAAGTAGTAGTACTACTAGTCGCAGTAGTAGTAGTGGTGGTATTTGTAGTAGTAGCCGCAATAGTAGTAGTAGTAGTAGTATCAATAGTAGTGGCAGAAGTAGTAGCAGTAGTAGTATTAGTGTAGTTGTAGTAGTAGTACCAGTATTAGTGTAGTAGTAAAAGTAGTAGCTATAGTAGTAGAAACAGTAGTTGGTGAGATAGTAGTAGTAGCAATAGTGGTAGTAGTGGTTGAAGTTTGCAGTAGTAGTAGTGGTAGTAGTAGTATTAGTAGTAGTAGTAGTAGTAGTAGTGGCAGCAGAAGTAATAGGAGACTTAGTATTAGCTGTAGCAGTTGTAGCAGAAGTAGCAGTAGTTGTTGTAGTTGCAGTAGTACCAATAGTACAAGCAGCAACAGCAACAGCCGTAGTAGAAGTAGCTCTAGCAGTAGCAGTAGCCGTTCTCGTTGTAGGAGGAGGAGGAGGAGGAGGAATAGTAGTAGTAGTGGTAGTAGCAAAAGTAGTAGTCATAGTAGTAGTAGTAGTAGTAATAGTAGTAGTAGTAGTTGTTGTCATAATAGCCGTACTACTAGTAGAAGTAGTAGCATAAGCGATTTTTGTAATTGCTATAATAGTAGCCATAGTTGTAGTACTTGTAGTAGGAGTAGTAGCAGCAGTAGTAGTAATAGTAGTACTAGTCGGAGTACTAGCAGCAATGGTAGTAGTAGTAGAAGCAGGAGTAGCAATTGTCGTACTAATAATAGGAGCAGTAGTAGTAGTTGTCGTAATGGTAGTAGCAGATGCTTTAGTAATGGAATTAGTGTGCAAGAGTAGTAGTAGCAGTAGTTATAGAATTAGGAGTAGCAGTAGTAGGTGTAGGGGAAGAAGTAGTATAAGCAGTAGCAGTGGTAGAAGTTATTAAAGTATTTGTAGTAATAGTAGTAGTAGAAGTTGCAGTAGTTGTGATGGAAGCAGTAGTAGCTATAGTAGTAGCAGCAGCAATAGAAGTAGTAGTAGTAGTTGTTGTAGTAGTAGTTGTAGTAGCGGAAGTAGTGGTAGTAGAAATAGTAGTAGTACTAGTAGCAGCAGCAGTAGTAGTAGTAGTCGTGGTAGTGTTAGCAATAGTAGTAGAATTTCGAGTAGTAGTTGAAGTAGTAGCAGTAGTCGTAGCAGCCGTAGTAGTTGTAGAAATAGTAGCAGTACAAGTAGCAGTAGTAGTAACATCAATAGTAGTAGCCACACTACTAGTAGTTGTTGTTGTAGTGGTAGTAGCAATAGTAGTAGTAGTAATCGTAGGAGCCATAGAAGCGATTGTAGGACTTATAGTAGTAACAACTATAGTAGTAGTAGTAGTAGTAGTAATAGTAGGAGCAGTTGTAGTTTTAGTAGGAGTAATTATAGTAGCTGTAGTAGTAGAAGTATTAATAGTAGCAGTAGGGGTTGTAATAGTAGGAGTAGTAGGGGTTGTAAAAGTAGGAGTAGTAGGAGTAGTAATAGTAGTAGCAAGAGCAACAGCTGTAGTACGAGTAGTAGTAGTAATAGGAGCAGTTGTTGCAAAACTAGTAGTTGGTGCAGTGTTAGTAGTAGTGGTAGTAGTAGCAGTCATAGTAGCAACAGTAAGAAGAGTAGCAATAGTAAGAGGCGAAGTAGTAGTAGAAGTAGGAGCAGTAGCATTAGTAGTAGGAGTAGCAGTCACAGTTGCAGTTGCAGTTGTAGAAGTAGTAGTAGCAGAAGTACTAGTAGTATCATTTATAAAAATAATAGTAGTAATAGTACTAGTAGAAGCTGTAGTAGTAGTAGTAATAGTAGCTGTAGGAGTAGAAGAAATAGTAATGGTAGTAACAGTAGTTGGAGCAGTAGTGGTAGTGGTAGTTGCAGTTGTTGGAAAAGTATTAGTAATAGTAGTAACAATAGCAGTAGTAGTAGTAGCAGCAGTAGTAGTAGCAGTAGCAGTAGTAGTAGGACCAGTATCAGTAGCAGCAGCAGCAGTAGTAGTAGTAGTAGTAGTAGTAGTAGTAGTAGTAGTAGTAGTAGCAGTAGAAGGAGGAGTAGTAGCAGTACTAGTACAAGTATTATTAGTTAAAATACTAGTAGTAGTAGTGATGAAGAAGCAGCAGTAGTTGTATTAGTTGTAGAAGCAGCGGTAGTAGTAGTTGTAGGAGTTGTAGGATCTGTAGTGTTAGTGATTATAGTAGGAACACTAGTAGTAGCAGCAGCAGTTGTTGTTGTTGTTGTTATAGGAGAACTAGCAGCAAAAGTTGTAGTCGTAGTTCTAGTATTTATTGTCATAATGGGAGTACTAGTTGTATCTATAGTGGTAATAGTAGTAGTAGTAGTAGTAGTAGTAGTAGCAGTAGTAGTAGTAGTAGTAATAGTAGTAGAAGTAGTAGCCGTAGTGGTAGTAGTAGTAGTAGTAGTTGTAGTAGAAGCAGCAATAGTAGTTAAGGTAGTGGTAGCAGTAGTAGCAGTAGTTGCCAGAGTATCAGTAGTAGTAGCAGTAGTAGTAGAAGCAGTAGTAGCAGTAGTAGTAATAGTAGTAGAAGTAGTAGTAGTTGTTACAGTAGCCATAGTTGTAGTAGTAGTAGTATTAGCAAAACTAGTAGGAGGGGTAGAAGTGTAGCAGCACTAGTGTTAGTTGGAGCAACAAAAGTCATAGTAGCAATTGTAGTAGCAGTAGTAATAGTAGTAAAAGAAGTAGTAGTAGTAGTAGCAGCAGCAGAGTAGTAGTGGTAATTGTAGTAGCAGCAGCAGCAGCAAAAGTAGTAGTAATAGTAGTGCTATGTAGTAGTACTAGGCACAGTAGTAGTAGTAGTAGTAGTAGTAGGTGTAATAGTAGCAGTCACAACAATAGTAGCAGTAGTTGTGGTAGTAGTAGCTACAATATTGGTAGTAGTATTAGTAGCAATAGTAGTTCGAATAGTAGTATTAGTAGCAATAGTAGTTTGAATAGTAGTATTTGCAGCCGTAGTAGCAATAGTAGCAATAGTGGTAGTTATATTTGTAATTGTAGTAGTAGCAGTTGCATTGGTTGCTGTAGTAGCTACAGTAGTAGTAGTAGTAGTAGCAATAGTAGCCATAGTAGCAGTGGGAGTAGTAGTAGCGATA
This sequence comes from Trichopus zeylanicus subsp. travancoricus, assembly GCA_005019695.1. NCBI lineage: Eukaryota > Viridiplantae > Streptophyta > Magnoliopsida > Dioscoreales > Dioscoreaceae > Trichopus > Trichopus zeylanicus. The sequence continues at coordinate 5,587 of RXID01019091.1, forward strand.
GTAGTTGAAGTAGCAGTGGTAGTATTAGCAGCAGTAGTAGAAGTAGTACTTGTCGTCGTCGTCGTAGTAGTAGTAGTCGTAGTAGTAGTAGATATAGTAGCTGTAGTAGTAGTTGTAGTAGTATTAGGAGTAGTAGTAGTAGTAGAAGAAGTAGTAGTTGTTGTAGTAGTAGTTGTTGTAATAGTAGCAGTAGTAGTAGTAGTAGTAGTAGTAGTAGTAGTAGTAGTAGTAGTAGTAGTAGAAGCAGTAGTAGTAGCAGTAGTAATAGAAGTAGTTGTAGCAGTTATTATTGTAGTAGGGGCAGGAGTAGTAGTAGTAACTATAACAACAATGGCAGTAGTAGTAATGGTAATAGTAATAATAATAGAAGTAGTTGTAGTTGCAGTAGCCGTAGCTGTTGTTGTTGTAGTCGTAGTGTAGCAGTAGTAGTAGCCGCAGCAGTTGGAGTAGTAGTAGTTGTAGATGCAGCAGTAGCTATAGTAATCGTTGTTGTAGTAGTAGCAATAGTCATAGTAGAAGGAGAAGTACTAGTAATAGTAGTTGTAGCAGCAATAGCATTAGTAGTGGAAGTAGTAGTAGCAGCAGATGTAGAAGTTGTTGCAGTAGTAGCAATAGTACCAATAGTAGTAGTTGTAATAGTAGAGTTAGTAGTTTTACTAGTTGGGGTAGTAGTAGTTATTGTTCTTGTAGAAGTAGTAGTAGTAGTAGCTATCGTAGTACTAGTAGTAGGAGTAGTAGGGGAAGTAGTTGTAGTAGCAGAAGCTGTGGTAGTATTAGTAGTAGTACAAGTAGCAATAGCAGTAGTTGCAGTAGTTGAAGTAGTAGTGGTAGTTGTAGCAGCATAGCACCAGCAACAATAGTTGGAGTAGTACCCGTAGTAGCAGTAGTAGCATGAGCTGTAGCAGCAGCCATAGTCGTAATAGCAGTAGTATGGGTTGTAGTTATAGCAATAGCAGTAGTAGTAGTGCTACTAGTAGTAGCTATAGTAGGCATAGTAGTATTTGGAGTAGTAGTAGTGGTAGTAGAACTAGTAGTAGCAGTAGTAGTAATAGTGGTTCTAATAGTAGTAGTAGTAGTACTCACAGAAGTAGTTGTAGTAGAAGTTGCAATAGTAGTACTACTAGAAGTAATAGAAGTAGTAGTGGCAGTAGAAGGTATAGTAGGAGTTGTAGTTGTAGTAGCAGTAGTGGCAGTAGTAGCAGTAATATGAGTAGAAGTGGTAGTAGTGGTTATAATCGTAGTAGTAGTTTTTGTAGTTGTAGTAGCAGTAGCAGTGGCCGTAATAGTTATAGCAGCAGTAGTAGTAGTAGTAGTGGTAGTAGTAGTTACTGAAGTAGTACTAGTAGTAATAATAGTAGCAAAAGTAGTTATAGTAGTATTAGTATTAGTAGTAGCAGCAGCTGTAGCAGTGGATGCCTTAGTGGTAATAGTAGTAGTAATAGTAGCAGTGGTAGAAGTAATGGTAGCAGAAGTAGCAATAGTAGTAGTAGTACTAGTAATAGTGCAGTAGTAGAGTAGTAGGAGAAAGGGCAGTTGTGGTGTTCAGTTAGCAGAATAGAAGCTACTAGTAGTAGTAGTTGCGAGTAGTAGTCAAAGGTATTGTTCGTCGCAGCCTCATTATTGTTAGCTAGTGCAGTATAGTCGTAGAGCGAAGCAGGTAGAAAAAGTAGTCGTGGAATTGGTTGCAATAGTTAGTCTTGGTTAGGTTAGTAGTAGCAGAACACTTTTAGTTGTAGTGGTTACTCCTATTCCTCCAATTGCATACATAAGCTACTACAACAACTATTTACTACTATACTACTACTGTACTGCTTTTACCCATGCTGCTACTAGTATACAGCTACTACTTCCACGGACTACTTATGTCTTATAACTACTACTGCTGCTACCACACCAACAACAACAACAAACTAATATACTACAGCTACGCCTACTACTACTACTACTTCTTTACTACTCCTACCTCTCATACTACTACTACTAGTTTTGCTACTTCTACTACAACTACTAATACTTCTACAATTACCACAACGTATGTTATGACTATGGCTATTGCTACTATTTATCCTACTACTACTATGTCTGCTACTACTACTAGTACTACCATTAATAGTAATATTGCTACTATTACTACTACTACTGATACTACCACTACTACTAATACTAATACTACTGCACTACTACAACTACTAGCACTACTATTGTTACTTTTGCGATGACTTCTGCAACTACTACTAATGATACTACTCCTAGTACCACAACTGCAACTACTACTAATGCTACTACTCCTAGTACCACAATTACAACTACGACTACTACTACTACCACTACTACTACTACTACTACTACTACTATTTCTACTATTGCTGCTTTTCCCACTACTACAACTACAACTACGGCCACTGCTACTAATGCTACATCTCCTCCTCATACTACTACTACTACTCCTATTGTGACTAGTACTGCTACAACAACAACTACTACTACTACTACAACTACTACTACTGTGACTACTACCACTAATTCTAGTACTACAACTACTGCCACCAGTACTACTACTATGATGACGACTATGGCTTCTGCTACTACTAATACTACTCCTTCTACTACCACTACTATTACTATTACTATTACTTTTATAACTATAGCAACTACTACTACAATTACTACCACATCTACTACTATTATTGCAATTACTACTACAACAACTACCACAACTACCATTACAACTACGACTACAACTACTACCACTACTACTACTACTTCAACTATGACTACTACTCCTAAAAATTTTAGTACTGCTGCTGCAACTACTACAATTGCTTCTACGGCTACAAAGAATGCTACTGCCGCTACAACTGCTCCTACTATTTCTATTGCTACTATTGCTACTACTACTGCTACTACTACTACTACTACTGCTACTGCTACTATTACTCCTAGTTCCACTACTACTACAACTAACACTACTACTACTACTACTTCTACTACTACTACTTCTACTATATTTGCTACTACTGCTACTACTCCTACTACTACTACAGCTACTACTAACACTTCTACCACTCCAAATATAACAGCTACTATTGCTGTTGTTGTTGCTGCTACTACAACTACTACTGCTTCAACTACCACCATTGCAACTACTACTTCTACTACTACTACATCTGCTACGACTAGTACTACCACAACTATTACTACTACAATACCTACTAGTACTACCGATACTTATAATGGCACTACTGATCCAACTACTGCTACAACCGCTACTACTGATATTACTCCTCCTACGACTCCTACTATAATTACTCCTATAAACACTACTGCTACTGCTGCTGCTACTATTACTACTCATACTTTGTTTGGAGTAGTAGTACTAGTACTATTAGTAGTCATAGTAGGCATAGTAGTAGTAGTTGTAGTAGTGATAGTAATAGTTCTCATAATAGTAGCAATAATAATAGTAGTAATAGTAGTAGTAGGAGGAGGAGGAGGAGGAGGAGGAGTAGGTGTAGTAGTAGTGGTAGCAGTACTTGTAGTAGTAGTAGCAATAGTAGTGGTAGCAATAGAAGTAGTAGCAGTAGTAGCAATAGTAGCAGTAGCAGTAATACTAGTAGCAATAGTAGTAGTAATTGTTGTAGTAGTGGTAGTAGCAGTAGTAGTAATAGTAGTAGTAGTAATTATAGTAATAGTAGTAGCAAATGTAGCTATAGTGGTAGTTGTAGGAGTAGTTGTCATTGTTGTAGTAGTAGTAGTGATAGTACTGGTAGGAGTAGTAGTATAGGTAGTAGAAGTGGCAGTTGTAGTCGTAGCAGTAGCGCTAGAAGTAGCAGCAGCAGCAATAGCAGTAGTAGTGGTAGTAGTACTACTAGGTATAGTAATAGAACTAATAGTAGTAGTAGTGGCATTAGTAGTAGTAATAGTAGTAGTAGTCATAGTTGTAGCAGTAGTAGCAGTAGGTGTTGCAGTAGTAGTAGTAGTAGTAATGGTAGTAATAGTCGTAGTTGTACAGTTGTAGTAGTAGGTGTTGTAGTAGTAGTAGTAATAGTAGTTGTAACTATAGTATTAATAGTAGTAGCAGTAGCAGTAGAAGTAGTAGTTGTAGTAGTAGGAGAATTATTATTAGTACCAGTAGTAGTAGTAGTAGCAGTAGTAGTTTTTGTAGTACAAGTAGTCATAGTTGTAATAGTTATAGTAGTAGTAGTAATAGTAGTACTAGTAGTAGCAGTAGTATAAGTAGTAGTAGTTGTAGTAATAGTAGTAGCAGTTGTAGTAATAGTAGTAGTAGTAGTAGTTGGTGATGTAGTAGTAGGGGCAATAGCATTTGTAACAGTAGCACTTGTAGTTGTAGTAGCAGAAGCAGTAATAGTAGTGATCGTAGTATCAATAGTAGAAGTAGCAGCAGCAGCAAGAGTAGTAGTAGAAGTAGTAGCAGCAATATAATAGTAGTAGGAGAAGAAGAAGTAGTAGTAGTAGCAGAAATCGTCGTAGTTGCAGTAGTAGTAGTAGTTATAGCAGTAGTAGTAGCAATAGTAGCATTTGTAGTAGTCGTAGTAGCAATAGTTGTGGTGGCAGTAACAGAAGTAGTAGAAGTAGCAAAGGTAGCAATAGCAGCTACAGGAGTAGTTGTGTTAGTAGTAGGAGAAATAGCAGTTGGAGTAGTGCTAGTAGTAGTAGTAGCGGTAGTAGTTGTAGAAGTAGTAGTAGTAATAGTAGCAGTAGTAGCAGTATTAATAAGAGTAGTGGTGGTGGTACTAGGAGTAGTAGTAGCAGGGAGAGTAGTAGTTGTTGTTTTAGTAGTAGTAGTAGTAGTAGGAGTAGTAGTAGTAGTAGTAGGAGTTGGGGTGGGAGTAGAAGCCATAGTAGTAGAAGTAAGAGTAGTAGTAGTACTAGTAGTTGCACTGGTAGTTGTAGTGGTAGTTGGAGTAGTGGTGGTAGTATTAGTTGTAGTAGTAGTTGTTGTAGCAGTAGTAGTTGTTGTTATTGTAGTAGTGGTAGTTGCAGTAGTAGCAGTAGAAGTAGTATCAATAGTGGTGCTAGTATGAGTAGTATCAATAGTATCAGTAGTATCAGTAGTAGTAGCCACAGCAGCAACAACAGTAATAGTAGTAGTAGTCATAGTGGTGGTCGTAGGAGTAGTAGTAGCTATAGCAGCAACAGTAGTAGAAGTAATTGCAATGGACATAGGAGTAGGAGGAGGAGTAGGAGTAGTAGTAGTAGTAGTCATAGTCGTAGTAGTAATAGGAGTAGAAGTAGTAGTAGTAGTAGTAGTACTTGGAGCAATAGTAGTTGTAGTAGTAGTAGTAGGAGTAGTAGTAGAAATGGTAGTAATAGTAGTAGTAGTAATTGTAGCAGTTGTTGTAGTAGTATTAGTGGTTATTGTTGTCATTGTAGTACTAGTAGTAGTAGTAGTTTAGTAGTAGTAGAAGTAGTAGGAGTAGTAGTAAGAGTTGGAGTAGGAGTAGTAGTTGTAGTTGTCGTGGTAATAATAGTACTAGTAGTACTAGTTGCAGTGGTAGTAGTAGCGGTGGTTGTACTACTTGGAGCAATAGTAGTTGCAGTGGTAGAAGTAGTAGGAGTAGTAGTAATAGTTGTAGCAGTAATAGCAGTAGTAGTAGTCATTGTAGTGTTACTACGAGTAGTAGTAGTAGGAGGAGGAGGAGTAGTAGTAGCAGCAGCAGCAGCAGCCGCAGTAGTTGTAGTAGTTGTAGTAGTTATTGTAGTAATTGTGTAGTAGTAGTAGTTATAGTAGTTGTAGTGGTAGTAGTTGTAGGAGTAGAAGTAGTAGTAGTAGTAGTTGTAGGAGTAGAAGTAGTTGTTGTTGTAGTAGTAGTAGGAGTAGAAGTAGTAGTAGTAGTAGCGATAGTAGTATTAGTAGTAATATTAGGAGTAGTAGTAGAAGGAGTGGAAGTAGCGGTAGCAGTTGGAGTAGGTGTAGTAGTGGTAGTAGAAGAGGTAGTAACGGTAGTAGTAGTAGTAGCAGCAGAAGTAGGAGTAGGAGTACAAGTAGGAGCAAGAGTCGGAGTAGTAGTAGTGGTAGTGATAGTTGCAGTACTAATAACATTAGTTGTTATAGTAGTAGCAGTAGTAGTAGTAGAAGAAGTAGTAGTTGTAGTAGAAGTAGCTGTTGTTGTTGTTGTAGTAGTAGTTATAGCAACTGTAGTGGTAGTAGTAGCAACAGTAGTGCAGCAACGGTAATAGTAGTAGTAGTAGTAGTAGTTGTTATAGTAGTAGTAAGTGTAGATGTAGTAGTAGTAGCAATCGTAGTATTAGTAATGGTAGAATTAGTAGTAGTAGTAGTAGCAGCAGTAGTAGCAGTAGTAGTAGTAATAGGAGGAGCAGAAGTAGTAATAGTAGGAGATGTATTAGTAGTAGGAGAAGTCGTAGTAGTTGCAGTAGCTGTAATAGCAATAGTAGTATTTGCACTACCAGCAGCAATAGTAGTATCAGAAGTAGTAGTAGTCACAATAATAGTAGTAATAGTAGTAATGTTCGTAGCATTAGTAGTAATAGTAGTAGTGGTTGTAGTAGTAGGAGTTGTGGCAGTAGTGGAAGGCGCACTAGTGGTGGTAGTGGTAGTAGTAGTAGCAATAATAACAATAGTAGGAGAAGGAAATGGAGTAGTAGTTGTTGTTGTTGTGATTGTAGAAGAAGAAGAAGTAGTAGTAGTATTTGTGGTAGTGTCACTAGTATTAGCAATTGCAGTAATAGTAGAATTAGAAGTCGTAGTAGTAGCCATAGCTGTGTAAGCAGCAGTTGCAGTAATAGTAGTAATAGTAGTAGTAAAAGTAGTAGCAGTAGCAGCAATGGTAGTTGTAGAAGTAATTGTATTGTCAGTAGCAGCAGTAGCAATTGTTCTCGTAGTGGTAGTAGTACTAGTAGTAGCTTCAGCATTAGTAGTAGTAGTAGTAGAAGCAGTAGTAGTGGTTTTAGCAGCAGTAGTAGTAGCAGTACTAGTAGCAGCAGCAGAATTACTACTCCTACTCCTACTTGTGCTATGACTACAACCATTCCTACACCTACTCCTGCTACTACTACTACACCTGCTCCTCCTCCTACTACTATTACTACAACTACTACAACTCCTAATCTTGCTGTTGTTGCAGCTGCTACAACAACTTCTACTAGTGCAACTACTGTTGCTGCCGCAGCTACCGCTGCTGCTGTTGTTGCCACAGCCACCTCTACTACTACTATGACTACTACTGCTATTACTACTGCTACTACTATTGCTCCTACTACGACAAATACTACTATTACTATAACCACTGCTACTACTACCATTACTACTACCACTAGTGCTACGACAACTATTACTACTCCTAACCCTACCACTATTACTACTACTCCTACAATTGCTACTCCTACTACTACTACTACTAACACTACTACTACTACTATTACTACTACTACTATTACGACAACTACTATTTTTATACTACTACTACTACTGCTATTGCTGTTGCTACAACTACTACTACAACTCCAACTATTACTACTACTACTATGATAAGTACTACTACTATTATTGCTACTATTGTTGTTTCCACAACTACTACTATTACTACTACGACCACCACCACCACTACTACTACTACTATAACTATTACTACTACTACAACTACTACATCTACTAGAACAGTTACAACTACTACATCTACTGCTACTACAACTATAACTCCTTCCGCTACAGCTACTGCTACTGCTACTACTACTCATATCACAACTGCTACTACCACTACTATTACTACAACAGCAACTACTACTGTGACAACTACTACTACTTCGACTACTACTCCTACTATTGCTACTAGTACTAGTACTACTGCAACTATTCCTGCTCCAACTCCCCCTACTGCTACATCTACTCCTACCAAAACTACTACTGCTACTATTACTACTACTCCAACTCCCATTACTACTACGACTCCTACTACCACTACTATCCCCATCTTAACAACTACTACTCCAATTACGACTACTACTACTAGTACTACTGCTCCTACTAGTACTTCTTCTACAACTACAACTACTACCACTATTTCAACTACAACTATTCCTGCTACTACTCCCGCTCCAACCCATACAACAACTACTACTACTACTACTTCTGCTACTAGTACTACTAATACTATTACAACTACTACTGCTACTATTCCTACTCATTGAGCTACTCCTACCTCTACTACTACTACTACTACTACTACAACTAGTAATCCGAATACTCCTACTACAACTGCTACTACTGTAACTATTGCTACTACTACTATTCCTAATACTACTACAACTCCTAACTCTCCTACTACTACTTCTATTACGACTTATACAATGACATTCACCACCACTACTACTACTATTACTTCTCCTGTTACTACTACTGCTACTACGAATTCTACTCCTATTACTACTATACTCCTACTACTACTACTAATGCTACTACTACTACTAATGCTACTACTACTACTACAACTCCTACAGCTACTACTCCTCCTCCAACTACTACTACTTCTACCACTATTAGAACAATTACTACTACTGCTACTACTGCAACTGTGACTATTACTACTACTACAACACCTTATATTACTACTACCACAACAACAACAACAACTACTACTACTACTAATACTGCTGCTGATACTGTTGCCACTACAGCTGATGCTACTACTACTACAACTTCTTCGACCACTACTCTGACTCCCACTACGACTCTTGCTACTACTACTACTACTGCAAGTCTGACTACTACTACTAATACTCCAACTTCTTCTTCTACTACTACTACTACTACTACTAATACTACTACTACTACTACTACTACTACTACTACTACTACTACTACTACTACTACTTCGACTACTACTTTAACTCCAACACGTACTACTACTACTTCTAGTGGTACTACTACTCCTCCTCCTCCTCCTATTACTACTACTACTACTATTACTACTACTACCACCAATATTACTACTACTACTTCTAGTGGTACTACTACTCCTCCTCCTCCTCCTATTACTACTACTACTATTACTACTACTACCACCAATATTACTACTACTATGACTACTACAATTACTACTACCACTCATACTATTACTGCTGTTGTCATTTCCGCTACTGCTCCTCCTCCTCCTCCTACTACTACTATTTCTACTACAACTACTACTACAACAACAACAACAACTTCTACTTCTACTACTGCTACAACTACAGCTACTACTACCGCTACAACTACTGCACCTACTGCTATTACAATTAACTACTACTACTAATACTACTACTACCACTACTGCGATTAGTACTACTGCTGCAGCTACTACCACTACTTCGAGTATTACAACTACTACTATGAGAACAACAACAACAACCACAACTACTAATAATACTATTACTACTGCTACTGCTCCCAATTCTACTACTGCTCCTCCTACTACTACTACTTCCACGACTACAACTACTAATACGACTACTACTCCAATTCCACTCCAACCCTAACTGCTACTCCTACTCCTACTACTACTACGAGTACCACTACTCCAACTACTACTACCCCAATTACTAATCCTACACTAAGTCCTACTCTTCCAACTACTACTGCCACCACTACCTTACTACTACTGCTGTTACTACTAATAGTACTACTACTACTATGACGACGATGACTACTACTACTACTACTACTACTACTACTACTTTTACTAATACTACTACTACTACTAGTACAATTACTACTACCACTATTCCTACTACTACTAGTGCTACTGCTACTACTACAAATATACAAATACTAACGCTCCTACAACTTCTACTACTACTACTTTTGCTACTACTACTACTACTCCTACTACTACTACTACAACTACTACTGCTACTACTACTACAACAACTACTACCACTACTACAAATACTACAACTACTACAACAACAACTACAGCATTGGCTACTATAGCTTCTATAACTACTCTGCTACTACTCCTATTACTGCTACTACTGATATTACTACTACTACTACTACTATTACTGCTGTTGCTACTACTACTAAAACTCCTACTACTACTACAGCTCCTGCTATTACTACTACTACTATTGTTGCTATTACTACAACTTCAACTACTACTACTACAACTACTGCTACTACTTCAACTAGTACGACTGCTACAACTTCTATTACTACTACAACTCCTGTTGTTGCTACTACTACAACAACCACTTCTTGTACTACTACAACTACAACTACTACTATTACTACTACCACTACTACTGCTACTACTGCTACTACTGCTTATGGTACAATAACAAGAAAAAGTACTACTACTTCTCCACCTCCTACTACAACAACAACGACAACAACAACAACAACAACAACTACTACTACTACTACTACCACCACCACCACCACCACCACCACTACTAGTACTATTACCACTACTACTTCTACTATGACTACTACTACAATGACCACTACTATTGCTACTACGATTACTACTACGATTACTACTACTACTACTACTACTACTACTACTACTACTACTACTGCTACTACTACTACTACTATTGCAACTACTACTACTACTATTACCACTACCACTAGTCCAACTACTAATACTCCTACTACTGCTCCTACTCCACCTTCTCCTCCGCCTACTACAACTACTACTACCACTACTACTACTTCTACGACTACTACTACTACTACGATGACAATGACTACTACTACTGCTACTACTACTCCTACTACTACTGTAAATACTACAAATACTACTACTACTACTAATACTAGTATTAGTACTACTGTTGCTACTATTGCTACATGAACTACTACTACAACTATTGCTACGACATGAACTACTACTACTTATGCTACTACTACAACTATTGCTACTACTTCTACTACTGCTGCTACCAATGTTGTTGTTTCTACTATTGCTTGTACTATAACTACTGCTACTACTATTGCAACTACTACAACTACTTCTACTACTATTGCGACTACAACTACTATAACTACTACAACAACTATTACAACTACTATTGCTGTTGCTAGTACTACTACTACAACTACTACTGCTACTGCTAGTACTTCTACTGTTACTACTACTATTACTGCAGCAGCAGCTACTATAATACTACTACTACTACTACTTATCCTACAACTACAACTACTCTTGCTACAACAACTACTACCACTACTACTGCTACAACTTCTACTACTCTACTACTGGTACTACTCGTACTACTTTTGCTACTTCTACTAATTCTACTACTACTTATACTATTACTACTAGTACTACTACTACTACTACTACTACTGCTGCTACAACAACTACAACTACTACTACTGTCCCTGATGCTGCTACTTCTACTATTGCTAGTACTACGTCTACTGCCATCGCTACTATTGCTACTGCTACTACATGTAGTACAACTACTATTGCTGGTATAGCTCCTACTGCTTCTATAATAGTTACTACTATTGTTACAACTACTGCTATTACTACAATACAACTGCCGCTACAACTACTTCAGCTGCTACCACTACTACTGTTACTACTCCTACTACTACTACTACAGCTACTACTTATACTACTACTACTACTACTGCCACCACTATTACTACAACCATTGTTGTTGCTGCTGCTACGGCTAGTTCTCTTACTAGTATTAACATAGCTTCTACTATTGCGGCTACTACTACTACGGATACTTCTATCACTACTACTATTGCTATACTACATCCACTACGGCTAGTACTGCTTCTTCTGCTACAACTACTGCTCCTACTGCTGCTGCAACCGCAACTTCAACTACTACTTTGGCTGCTACTACTGCTACAATGCTCTTACTACTTCTACTACTAGAATTACTGCTTCTACTACTTTAGCTTCTATTACTACTACTATTAGTACTACTGCTAATACTACTTTTGCTGCTGCTACTACTACTATAAGTAGTGCTTTTATTATCGCCATGGCTGCTACTATTACTACCACTACTATAACTACTTCTACTACCACTACTACTACTGCTTCTACTGCAACTACAACTGTTACAACTGCTACTACAACTACTACTGCTACTACTACTGTTACTATTTTTGCTACTACTGCTCCTGCTACTACTATTATTGCTACTGCTGTAACTACAGCTGCTACAGGTGCTACTACTACTACAACAACTATGACTAATTCTACTACTTCAGTTACGGCATCTACTGCTACTACCACTACTACTGCCACTACTACTACGACTACTACTATTACCACTACTACTACGACTACTACTATTACCACTACGGCTGCAGCTGCTAGTACTATTGCTACTACTAGTTCTACCGCTACTTCTACTACTAGTTCTACTAATGTTATTGCTGCTACTGCTACTACTGCTACCACTACTGCTACAACTCGTACTACTTCCTCAACTACTACTCTCTACTAGTACTATTGCTACTGATTCTACTACTACACCTACTACTTCTAGTACTACTACTAATACTACAACTACTGCTACTACTACTACTTTAGCTACTGATATTATTACTGCTACTACTTCTTCTTCTACTACAACAACAACCAGCAACAACAATAACAACAAAAACAATAACTACTACTACTACTACTACTACTAATATAGCTACTACAACTAGTGCTCCTACTATTACTATTACTACAGCAATTACTGCTACTGCAACTACTGCCAATACTATAACAACAACAACAACAACTACCACTACTACTACTACTACTACTACTTCTACTATTACTACTACTACTACTCCTTCTACTATTGCTACTACTACTGCGACTACTACCTTTGCTACTACTACTACTATGGCTTCTGCTAATACTTCTACTACAATTGATGCTGCTACTACTCCTACCACTACTACAACTGGTACTACCACTACTACTACTACCACTACTTTGACTACTAATACGCATACTACTACTCCTACCACTACTACAACTGGTACTACCACTACTACTACTACCACTACTTTGACTACTAATACGCATACTACTACCCCTAGTCCAACTCCTACTACTACAACTACGACCACGACTACCACTACCACTACTACTATTACTACTACTTCTATTACTACTACCACTACTACAACTGCTACTAGTACTCCTACGACCACAACTACTACTACTAATGCACCTAATACTACCATTACTACTACTGCTACTACTGCTGCTACTCTAACTACTACTACTACTTCTACTACTCCCACTACAACTACTGCTGATACTACTACACCTACTACTTCTACTACTACAACAATAACAACTACTACTAATAGAATGGTTACTACTGCTACTGCTACAACTACTACTACTATTGTCTCTTCTGCTACTATTACTACAACTACTGCTGCTACTACTACTGCTGCTGCTACTACTGCACCTGCGACTACCACTACTACTACTTCTACTACTAATACTACTGTTGTTGCTGCTGCTACTATCGATGCTACTGCAACTACTGCAACTATGACTACTGTTGTTGCTGTGTTGTTAATACTACTACTACTAGTTCTACCACAATAACAACTACTACTACTATTACTACTACTACTGCAGCTGCTATTACTGCTGCCACTACTACTGCTACTGCTTCTACTACTACAACTATTGGTACCATTGGTGCTAGCTTTGCTACTACTACTTCATACCCGTTAGAAGGTATGGAACAAAGCGTTAGGAATTACAGCTACTTCTACTACTGCTACTACTACTTCTATTTGTACTAATACAACTACTACTACTGCTACTACTTCTACTACCTCTACTACTGTTACAACTACTGCTGCTACTACTACTACTGTTACAACTACTGCTGCTATTGCCACTACTATAGCTACTATTGCCACTACTACTGTTACTATAGCTACTATTGCCCCTACTACTGTTACTACAGCTGATACTATTATTGGCTACTATTGCTACTACTAATAATACTACTACTGCTACTACAGCTACTAATACTTCTACTACTACTACAACAACTGCGATTACAACCGCTCACACTAGTACTACTTCTGCTACTACTACTCCGACTACTACTACTCTAAGTAGTACTATTACTACTACTACTGCTACTGGTGCTAGTATGGCTCCTACTACTACTACTGCTATTACTGCTGTGACTGCTATTGCTGCTACTTCTATTACTACTGCTGCTATTATTATTACTACTACTACTACTGTTGCTACTACAACTGCTACTACATATAGAACTTCTACTACTGTTATTTGGGGTACTACTGCTACTACTGCTACAACTACTTATAAAATGGCAACAATTGCTACTTTGGGTACTGCTACAACTGCTACCACTACTACATCTAATAGTACTACTCCTACTTCGGGTACTACTACTACTACTTCCACCACCACCAAGACTACGACAACTACTACTTCCATAAATGCTACTTCTACTACTCTGGGTACTGCTACAACTATTACTACTACTACTATTCTGGGTACTACTACAACTATTATTACTACTACTACTACTACTACAATAACAACAAAAACAACAATAACTACTACTGTTACTACTACTACTACTACTACAACAACTGCTACTACTGCTACTACTACTACTCCTACTACAACTATTACTATAACTCGTACTGCTACTATACTATTACTACTACTACAACAATGACCACTATTACCATTACTACTACTACTACAACCACTACAACTACTTCTATTAATACTAGTACTGCTATTGGTACTACTACTACTACTACTACAACATCTAATACTACTACTACTACGACTGCTATTACTACTACAACTATTTCAACTACTACTAGGACTACTACTGCTACCGCTACTGCTGTTGCTTCTATTACTACTACTACTATTACTACTGCTGCTTCAAATTCTATTAGTGCAGCTATGGCTAATGCTGCAACAACTTCTAAAACTTTCTACTTCTGCTACTTCGACAGCTATAACTACTACTGCTACTACTACTATGACTACTACGACTACTACCAGTATTACTACTACTACTATTACTACCACTACTACTACTACTTCCACCAAAACTACTACTATTACTACTACAGCTACTAGTACTACTGCTGCTGCTGCTGCTACTGCTGATAGAACAGTGGCAACAACAACAGCTACTTTGACTTCTACTAATGCTTCTACTACTACTACTACAACTACAGCTACACTACTATTGCTAGTACTACTGCTAATACTTCTGCTACTTCTACTACAGCAAGTACTACTGCTATGACTACCACCATAATTACTACTACTGCCATGGCTACTACCACTACTGCTATTACTACTACTATAGCTGCTACTGCTGCTAATCATATTTCTAATACTACTAGTACTATGAGTGCTGCAACTGCTGCTATTACGGCTAGCACTACTGCAACTATTGCCACCACTACTACTACTACTACCACTACTACTTCTAGTGCTACAACTACTACTAGTGCTACTCAGACTGCTGCTACTACTACTGCTACTCTTCAGACCGCAACTGCTACTACTGCTACTTCTTTTCCTACGACTACTACCACTACTACTCTTGCCACCACTACTACTACTACTACTATTACTCCTACTATAGCTACTACTACTACTACTAGAACTACTACTACACCTATCACTACTGCTGCTGCTACTGCGACAGCTACACCTAGTAATACTAATACTAATACTACTCCTACTACTACTCCTATTACAACAACAACTACTACTGCTACTATTACAACAATAACAACAACTGCTACTACTACCACTGCTGCTACTACTATAAGTACAACTACTGCTATTGCTATTACTACTCTTACTAATGCTTCCACTTTGACTACTATTACTACTGCGACTACTACTAGTATAACTACAATTACTACTGCTACTACTACCCAAACTACTACTACTACTACTACTGCTGCTGCTGCTGCTGCAACTTCTACTGCAACTGCCACGACTACTACTACTGCTACTTTTCCTACTACTACTGCTACTACTACTACTAGTATATTTAGGCTGCTGCTCCTACTACTATTACAACAGCAACAATGACTACTACTACCACTACTACTACTACAACTACTACTCCAGCCACTACTACTACTACAACAACTACTACTACTCCTATTACTACTACTGCTGCTGTTGCTGCGACTACTACAACTAGTAATATTAATACTAATACTACTCTTACTACTACTCTTATTACAGTAAAAACTACTATTACTGCTATTATAACAACAACACTTACTACTGCTGCTACTACTACTACAACTACTACTACAACTACTAGTATTGTTGTTACTACTCTTAGTACTACTTCCATTCCGACTACTACTACTGCTACGACTACTACTAATACAACTAATTACTACTGCTGCTACTACCCAAACAACTGCAACTACTACTATTACTACAACTGACACGACTACTACTACTACTCACCTACTCCTAATACTCCAACTACAACTTCAACAACAACTGCTACTACTAATATTACTATGACTGTGACTGCTACCAGTACTACTATAATTACTACCACTGCAACTATTACTATTATTACTGCTACAACTACTACTATTACTACTACTACTACTACTCCTAATACTCCAACTACAACGCCCACAACTACTACAACTACTATTACTATGACTGCGACCACTACTATTGGTACTTCTGCTGCCATGCCTATTGCAAGTATGACTACTACTACTACTACTACTCAGCTACTACTTCTGCTGCAACTACTACTACTGCTACTATTACTACTACTACTAATTCTACTACTACTACTGCTGCTGCTACTACTACTACTACTACTACTACTACTATGACTACTACTACTACTACTGCGGCGATAACTATTGTTACTACTTCTACTACCACTACTAACACTACTACTATAGCTACTGCTATTGCTACTACTTGTACTACAACTACTACTCCTACTTCATCTACTACTACTACTACTATTACTACTCCTATGACTACTATTATTGCTACTACTACTATTGCTACAGCTACAACTATGGCTCCTACATCAACTTTTGCTATTGCTGCTATAGTTACCACTACTATTACTGCTACTAATATTACTACCACTACAACTACTACTAATATTACTACTACTACTACTACTACTACTACTACTACTTCTCCTACTCCTACTATTTCTGTTGCTACTACTGCGATTACTGCAACTACTACTATTACTAGTCCTACTACTACCACTACAACTACTGCTATTCCTGCTGCTGCTATGGCTCCTGTTGCTACTACTGCTACTACTACTATGATTGCTATTGCTACTACGTCAATTACTACTACTACAGCTACAACTTCTATAGCAATGACTATTACTCCTTCTTCTAGTACTACTACTGCTACAATTACTAAGACTCCTATAGGTATTGCCGCTACAACTACTACTTCTGCAACCACTACTAATACTACTGCTACTACCACCACTACTACCACTAGTACTTCTACTACTCCTCCTCCTACTAATACTACTACTCCTATGCCTACTACTACAACGACTACAACAACTACTACTACTACTACTATGCCTGCTACTACTACTACGACTACTACTACTCCATCTACAACTTCTACTACTTCTATTGTTACTACAATTGCAACAACATCAATAACAACAACTGGTACTACTACTACTACTTCTCCTAGAACTACTACTACTACTACTACTACTTAACCTCCTACTTCTACTACTGCTCCTACTGCTAGTTCTACAAATACTGCTACAACTACTGCTACTCCTTTTACTACTACTACAACTGCAACTACTATTAGAGCAACTTCCGCTACAACTTCTACTACTGTTGTTGTTGTTGCTATTGCTACTACTATAGAAAAAATGACTACAACTACCACAGATAATGCGACTACTACTACTATGGCTACAACTAATACTACTACTTCTCCTGCCACTACTACTACTACTATAACTACCGTTACTATGACTACTACTTGAACCACAACTACTACTACTCCTACTTCTGCAACTACTGCCACTACTACTACTATTACTGTAATTACATCTGCTACGAATACGGCTACAATGACTATTGCTAATAATGCTACATCAACTGCAATTAGAACTATTGCTACTAATACTTCTACTACCACTACAATTGCTTCTACTACTGCTGCTACTATCAGAACTACTGCTACTACTACTGCTATTATTATTACTACTGCTACTACTGTTACTACTACAACTACTACCACATCTACAACTGCTACTACTGCTACTTAGGGTACTACTTTTGCTACTACTACTACTTTTACAACGACTACTACTTCTACTTCGGTACTACAGCTGCAACTACTTCTACAACGACTACTATTGCTACTTCGGGTACTGCTACAACAACAACTACTACTACATCTAATACTACTACTCCTACTTCGGGTACAACTACTACTACTTCCATCACCGCCACCACTACTACTTCCAGAACAACAACTACTACTACTCTGGATACAACTACAACTATTACTACTACTATTACTATTACTTCTACTACTAATAATTCTACTATTACGTCTATGACTCATATTGCAACTACTTCTACAACTACTACTTCTCCTACTTCGACTGCTATAACTACTACTACTATAGCTACTACTACTACTACTACGACTACTACTACTATGACTATAACAACAATAATAACAACAACAACAACTACTACTACTACTATTACTACTACTACTACTACTACTACTGCTACTATTACTGCTACTACCGCTACTACTATAACTACTACAACACCAACTACTACTACTACTGCAACCACTACTGCTCTTATCGATACTTCTACTACTACGGCTAAAAAAACTACTTATAATTTTGCTACTGCTACTGCTATTCCTACGACTGCTACTACCACTCATACAATTACTACCACTCCTAGTTCTACTAGTGCTACAACAGCTTCTTTTGCTTGTACTACTGCTACTACTACTTCTGTAACTACTTCGACTAGAATTACTAATACTGCGCCTACTACTGTTGCTATTACCACTTTTGCTACTACTATTGATACTACTACTCCTACTCCTACTACTACTTCTGCTACCACTACTACGGCTGCTACCACAACTACTACTATTACAACTATTGCTATAATAACTACTACAACTACTACTACCACTTCTACTACTATTACTACTTCTGCTTCTACTACTACTATAACTATTACTACTACTACTTCAACTAGTACTGCTACTACTATTACGACTACTACTGCTACTACTAGTATGACTATTATTTCTACTACTACTACAACAACTACTACTTCTCCTACTACTACTACTTCTCCTACTACTACTACTTCTACTATACCAACTCCTATAGCTACATCTACTGCTACCGTTACTACTACGACGACTGCAATTGTTGTTGCTACTTTCGCTACTACTGCTAATATTACTACAACTACTGCTACTTCTGCTAGTACTGCTACCACTACTACTACCACTATTACTATTGCTACTGTCGATACTACTACTTCTTCTATTCCTACTACTACAGCACCTACTACTACTACTGCTACACCTATTTCTATTACTACTACAACCATAGCTGCTACTACTTATACTCCTAGTACTAATGCTACTACTACTTCTTCTACTTCAACTATGGCTACTTCTGTTGCGATTAGTACTACAACCACTACCACTACTACTACCAACACTGCTACTACTTCTACAGCTACTACGGTTGTTTCTAGTACTACTACTACTACCACTAGTTTTGCAACTGTTGCAACAACAACTACTACTACTAGTACTACAACTACAATTACTACAACAACAACAACAACTACTATAACAACAAATACTACTACTACTAATTTTGCTACTACAACAACTGCATCTGTGACTTCTACTACTACTACTACTGCTACAACCACAACTGCTACAGCTTCAAATGCAACATCTCCTTTTACAACTTCTACTACTACAACTATTACTACTACTATCACTACAATGCTGCTAGTACTTCAACTGCTACTAATGCTACTAATGCTAGTAGCACAAGTACGAGTAGAAGCAGCAGTTGTAGCATAGAAATAGTAGTAGTAGTGGAAGTAGTAGTAGTAGTAGTCGTAGTAGTTGTAGTTAAAGTAATAGTAGCAGTAGCAGTAGCAGCAACAGTAGCAATGGCAGCTACAGTAGCTGTAGTAGTAGTAGCAACAACAACAACAGCAACAATAGTAGTAGTAGAAGTTGTTGTTGTTGTTCTTCTTGTAGTAGTAGTAGAAGTTGTTGTTGTTGTTCTTGTTGCAGTAGTAGTAGTAGTTGTTGTTGTTGTTGTACTACTAACAGTAGTAGTAGCTGCACCAATAATAGTAGTAGTTGGGGTTGCTACTACTACTACTACGACTATTATTGGTGCTGCTACTACTACTGTTACTAGTACAACAACAACTACTACTACTCTTACTACTGCAACAAGAACAACAACAACAACTTCTACTACTACTACAAGAAGAACAACAACAACAACTTCTACTACTACTATTGTTGCTGTTGTTATTGTTTCTACTACTACAACAACTACTTCTTCTCCTATTGCTACAACTGCTACTACGACTATTGTTTCTACTAGTCCTACTACTACTTCTCCTACTACTACTACTGCTACTACCACCACAACAACTACCGTTATTATTACTATTGCTACTATTGCTACAACGACTACTATTTCTGCTACAACAACTACTACTACTACTATCATTACTGCTACAATTACTACTACTACTACTACTACTACAACTACTACAGTTATTATGACTACTAGTAATAGTACTACTACTCTTGCAACTACTACTACTACTTTTGCTACTACTACTACTGCTACAACAACCACAACGATTGCTACTACTACTGTTACTATTACTGCTACCCCTACTATTGCAACTAAAACTATTACTACTTATGCTGCTACTACAACTACTACAACAGCTGCTGCTGCTGCTACTATTACTGCTACTGCGACTAGTAATGCTACTAATGCTGCTAAGAACGCTACTTGCACAACTACTACACCTAGTGCTGCAACTAATACTGGTTTCCACAGTGACGACTCCTACTACAACAACAATAACTACTACTACTACTATTACGACTACTACTTATACTACAGTGACAACTACTATTACAATTAAAACTGCTGCTACTACTAATTCTACTAGCACAACAACTACTACTACTACTACAGCAACTACTGCTACTATTGCTACTACTGCTTCCGCTACTATTACTACTACTACTACTACTATTATTGCTATTAATATGGCTACTACTCCAAGAACAACTACTACTGCAATTATCAGTACTGCTACTCTTCAACTACTACTTCTAGCCTACTACTACTACTACTACTACACTGCAACTGCTATTGCTACTACTACCACTACTACTACTACTTCTGCTACTGCACTTCTTCTTCTACTACTACTACTCCTCCTACTACTTCTACTCCTACACCTACTATTAATACAACTCCTACTGCTACGGTTACTACTTCTACTACTACGACTACTACTACAACAACAACTACTACTACTGCTACTGCAACTACAACAATAACTACTACTACTACAATTGCTACTACTATTACGACTAATACTAGTACTACCTCCACCACTACTATTCCTGTTGATGCTGCTGCTACCGTTGCTGCTACTACTGTTGCTATTGTTGTTGCTGTGAGAAATACTACTACTACTTCTTCACAAACTACTACTACTAGTGCTACCATTACTACTTCTACTACTACAACAACTGCTACTACTAGTACTACTGCTGCTGCTGCTGCTACTACTACTACTACTACCACTACTACGACGGCTACTACTAATACAGCTACTAATATAACTATTGTTGTTGATGTTGCTGCTACTACTACTACGACTCCTACTACACCACCAGCTATTACTACTACTACTACTACTCCTCCTAACTATCCTTCTACTAGTACTACTACCATCGCTACTAGTTCTCCTACTACAAATATTATTACTTCTGCCACTGCTACAACTAGCACAACTACTACTAATACTTCTGCTATTGCTACTACTACTACTAATACAACTACTTCTCCTACTCCTACTAGTACTACTACTACTACTACTACAACTACTACTAAAACTACTACTACTACTTCTATGACTACTATTATTGCTATTGTTGTTGTTGGTACAAGTACAACTACTACTACCAGTACTACTAATACTGCCGCTAATATTATTATTACTATTACTACATCTACTACTACAACAACAACAACAACTACTGCCACTACTGCTACTACTACTCCTATAACTACTATTGAAACTACTACTGCTACTTCTACTACAAATGCTGCTGCTACTGCTATTGTTGCATCTACTACAACTGCTACTACTAGTACTACTAATACAACCACAAATATTATTATTACTACTACTACTACAACTACTACTACTACTACTAAAACTACTACTAGTACCACAACAACTTCTACCACAACTACTACTGCCACTACTACTGCTACTACAACAACAACAACAACTACTACTACTACGACTAGTACTACTACTACTCATCCTACTCCTACTACTACTACTATTACTACTACTACTACTTCTACTCCAACTACTACTACAATTGCGACTACTACTAATACAACTACTATTACTACTACTACAACTTCCCAAACTACTACTACTACTACTTCTGCTACTACTATTATTGGAACTACTACTACTACTGCTACTACTACTCCTAACATTCCAACTACAATGACAACCACCACTTCTACTACTTGTACTATTACTACGACTGCGACTAATACTGCTAGTACTTCTACTGCTACTCCTACTACAGGTAGCAGCAATAGTAGCCGTGTTACTGGTATCGGTAGCAACAGTATCAGGAGTTGTAGTAGTAGCAGTAGTAGCAGCAGCAGTAGTTGTAGTAGCAATAGTAGGAGAACTAGCGACAGTATCAGTAGTAGTAGCAGTAGTAATAGTGGTAGTAGTAGTAGTAGCAACTGTAGTAATCATAGTAGTAGGAGTAGTAGTAGCAGTGGGAAAAGTAGTAGCAATAGTAGTAGTAGTAGCTGAAGCAGCAGTTGCAGTTATAGTAGTAGTAGCGGTAACAGTAGTAGAAACAGTAGTAGTAGCAGAATAGTAGCAGGAGCAGTAGTAGAAGTAGTAGTTATAGTAGTAGTAGTAGTAGTAGTAGTAGTAATACAACACAACTACTATAACTAGTACAACAAAGACCACTACTACTACTACTGTTGTTGCTACTGCTGCTATTACCATCGCTACCACACCGACTACTACAACTACTGCTATTTCCACTTCTGCTTCTACTACCACTACTACTACTACTACTGCAACAATTGTTACTACTACTGCTACCACTACTATAACTACTAATATTACTTCAAGTACTTCAACAACTACAACAACAACTTCTACTACTGCAACAACAATAACAACAACAACAACAACAACTAGCATTATTATTACTACTACCACTCCTAGTAATACTACTACTCTACTTCTATTACTACTACTACTACTGCAACTGCTACAGAAGCCACTAGTACTGCTCCTACTACATCTTCTACAACTGCAACTACAACTGCCCCTACTGTGACTACCACTACTACGACTACCGCTGTACTACTGCTTGTACTTCTTCTGCTACTACTACAACTATTTCTACTACTACTCCAAGTACAGTTGCTACTAGGACCACTCCTACGAATACTACAACTAATGCTACTACTACTATAGCTCCTACTGCTACTACTACTACTACTACACTAGCTACTTCTACCACTACTATAGATACTACTATTACTGCTGTACTGCTACTACAGCTATTGCTACAACCATTGCTGCCACTATTGCTACTACTACTACTGCTACTACTTATAGTAATATTGCTACTACTACTATTACTACTAGTCTTACTTCTACTACTAATTTTCGAACTACAACTATTTTTGCTCCTACTAATGCTGCTACTGCTACTGCTACTACTCGTACTACTACTACTACTACTACTATTTCGTCTAGTGTACTTCTATTACTACTACTACAACTACTACTACTACTATTATTACTACAATGGCCACCACTACTATCTCTACTACAACTACTGCTGCTACTATAGTTACTACTATTACAACAACAAGTACTACTACTACTACTACTTCTACTACTACTTTTTCTCCCGCAACATAAACTAATAATACTACCACAACTGCTACTATTGCTGCTACTACAACAACTATTGCTATTCCTACTACAACTACTACTATTGCTGCCACTAATAATGATACTACTACTACTCATCTTGCTACTCCTGCCACTTCCATTACTGCTACGACTACTACTGCTAGTAATATTACTACTTCAATGACTACTTCTACTACTACAACTACTACTACTAGCACTACTACTTCTCCGACAACTAGAACTACTACTAGTACTACTCCTGCTGGCACTATTATTATTACTACTACTACTACTACTACTACTACTACTCCTACTGCTACTCCAACTACTGCTCATGCTACTATAGCTACTGCTACTACTACTGCTACTACGACTGCTACTACTGCTACTGCTACTACAACCACTACTACTACTACTACAACTACTGCTGCTATTACTACCTCTACTCCTACCTCTACAATTACTGCTACTACTGCTACTACAACCACTACTACTACTACTACAACCACTACTACTACTACAACCACTACAACTACTACTACAGCTACTACCGCTGGTACTGCTACCACTGCTATAACTGCTACTACTGCTACTATTGCTACTACTACTACTACTGCTACTACTGCTACTACCATTACTACTACTACTATGACTACTACTAATATTAATACGACTACTACTTCTAAAACAACTACTAGTGCTAATACTATAGCTGCTACTACTACTACAACAACTACTACTACTACTGCTGACACTACTGCTACTTCTACCACAACTACTCCTACTACTACTACTACTACTACTACTACTACTGCTGCTGCTACTGCTACTGCTGACCCTACTGCTACTTCTACCACTACTACTACTACTGCAACTGTTGTTGCTATTACTACTACTACTAGTACTACTACTACAACTACTGTGGTAGTTGCTATTGCAACTACTACTACTACTAGTACTAATGCTGCTACTACTTCTACTATAGTTAGTGTTATTGCTACTGCTACGACTACTGCTACTACTGCAGCAGCTACTAGTTCGGCTACTATTACTGCTACTACTACCTCTACTGCCACAGAATAGCTACTACTGCCAGTGATACTACTCCTACAACTAATGCTACTACTACTATTAATACTACTACTGCTTCTGAAACTACCTCCACAAGTATGACAACTACTACTACTGCTACTACGGATGCTACTAATAGTAATACTACTACTAATGCCACTAGTATCACTACTACTACTATTGCTACTATGGATGCTGCTACTACTACTACTCCTACTACTACTACAACAATAACTACTACTAATACAACAACAACTGCTATTGCTGCTACTATGACTATTACTACTGCTACTACTGCTCTTACTACTGTACTACTACTATCATTGCTACCGCTACTACTACTGCTACTGCAACTACTACTTTTGTTACTACTAATACTTCTACTACTCCTACTACTACCCCTCCTTCTACTGCTATTGCCATTGCTACTACTACTTCTACTACTACAGTTATTACAACTACTTCCCCTAATTATACTACTTCTGCAACTACTACAGCTATGGCTACTACTGCTTCTACAACAACAAGTACTACCGCAGGTACCACAATAACTACTTCTGCTAATACTATGCCTGCTAATACTACTATAACAACAACAACTACTGCTGCTGCTAATACTACAACTACTACTATGACTACTACTACTACTACTTGTACTACTAGTATTACTATTACTACTATTAATAATACTAGAAGAACTACTACTTCTACTACTCCTACAACTACTATTTCAAGAACTACTACTACTAGTCCTCCTTCTCCTCCTTCTACTGCTACAACAATTACAACTATTGCTATTATTGCTACTATAACTACCACTCCTCCTCCTCCTACTACTACTACTGCTATTATTACTACTACTACAACAAATACTACTTCTTCTACTATAACTACTACTACTGCTGCTGCTGCTACTACAACTATAGCTACTTTGACTACTACTTTCGCACTATTATTTCTATTACCACTACCACTGCTACTGCTATTATTACTGCAACTTTTACTACAGCAACTACTCCTACCCTGACTCTACTACAACTGCTAAGACTACAACTATGACTACTATTGCTAGTACTACTACTACTGCTACTTCTGCTACAACTACTATTGCTACTCATACTTCTACTACTACAACTACTTCTACTGCAACTACTACTACAACTGTTACTACTACTTCTCACATTACCGCTACTTTAGCTACTACTATTTCTACTATTACTGCTACTGCTAATATACTACTACTAATAATACCTATATGACTACTTCTGTTATTGCTGCTATAGCTACTACGGGTACCACTGCTACTATTGCTGCTACTACTACCAGTACAACTTCTACTACTCCTGCTGCTACTAGCACTCCCACTACTACTACTACTACTACTATTGTTGCTGCTACTACAACTACTACTTCTACGACAACTACTACAACTACTATTAGTACTATTACAACTGCTATTGCGGCTAATGTACTATTACTTCTACTAGTACTAGTACTACAACTACTGCTACAACTCCTCCTAGTCGTACCACTATTACTACTACTACTACGACTACTACTACTATTACTACTACATCTACTGCTACTACTACTACTTCTATGAGTACTACTGCTGCTACTGGTACTACTACTACTATCACTACTATTACTATGGCTCCGACTGCTGCTGCGACTACCACTACGACTATGAGTGCTACTGCTACTGTTACTTCTACTTCTACTACAACAACTACTGCTACTACTACTACTCATGCTACACCTACTACTACTACTACTACTACTACTACTACTACTACTACAGTGGCTACAACTACTACTACTAGTAATACTACTACTACTATTACTACTACTCTTGCTATTTCTACCCATGCTACTGCTATAGCTACCGCTACTACTAAGACTTCTACTACTGCTACTGTTGTTGCTGCTACTATTACTGCAACAGGTACTAATATTACTACTTCTGCTGTGACACCACTCATAATACTAACCACTACTTCTACTACTAACAACTACTACCACTGCTACTACCATTACTACGGCTACTACTGTGACTACTACTAACTGCAACTACTACTACTTCTACTACATCTCATCTACTACTATGACAACAAAAGCTACGGCTTCTCCTGCAGCCACTATTGCCTCTACTACTGCTACTACTACCACTATTGCTACTGCTACTACTGTTGCTTCTATTACTACTACAATAGTTGCTACTATCATTACTACTACAACTACTGCTACTACCACTACAACTTCTACTACTACTGCTACTTTCACTACTACAACTTCTACTTCGACTACTGCTATTATCGCTACAACAACAACAACTACTACTACTACTACTGGTAGAACTACCACTTCTGATACTACTAGTAATACTGCTACTGCATCTACTTCAACTACTACTGCTACTAATATTACGGCTATTACTACTACTACTACACCTACTACCACTACTATGTTTACTACTCCTTCCACTACTATGTCTACTACTACTTCTACTAATACTACTACTGCTAATACTACTGCCACTGCTAGTATTGCTTTCACTACTGCTACTCGTTCTACTATGACTACTGCTTCTTCTGCTGCTGCTACTACTTCTACAACTATAATTTTTACTACTACTACTATTGCTACTGCTCTACCCCTGCAACTATTGCAACTACTGCTAATACTGCTACTTGCTACAACTGCTACCCCTGCTACTACTACCACACCTACTATAGCTTCCACAGCTACTACCACTACTACTACTAATACTAATACTAATCCTTCTGCTACTACTATTGCTACTACTACTACTATTACCTCAAATGCTACTACTACTACTGCTACTACTACTACAACTACTTCTACTAGTTCTTCCACCACTATGACTACTACTACTAGTATGACTACTAGTATGACTACACTACTACTAATACTACTACTACAACTACAATTGTTCCCATTACTCCTATTACTACTAGCACAACTACTGTACTGCTACTACTATAGCTACTTATGATACTACTACCACTGCTACCACTTCTTTTTCTACTATTACTGCGGCTACTACTATTAGAACCATTAGACTATTAGAACCATTATTACTGCTACTACTACAGCTATGACTATTAGAACCATTATTACCTCTACTACTGCTACTATAGCTATTGGTACTACTAAGACTACTACTATAGCTAATACTGCTACAACTGCTATAACTAGTACTGGCATCATTGCTACTAGTATTGCTACTCCAACTACTGCAACTGCCACCACTACTACAACTACAGCTACTACTGCTACTGTTGCAGCAACAAGTACTGCTACAACTACCATAATTACTATTACTACTGCCTACGACGCCGACACCCGACGACGAGGACGGACTACGACGAGTAGACGCCGGCGAGGGGGACAAACAGACGACAGGAAGAGGACTGTTTACGAGACGACGACGAGTACGGCTACTACGAGTACGACGACGAGCGACGACGGCGCGGGGCGAACACAACGGCGGCCCGACGGCAAACGGACTGACGACGACACACGCGAGACGTGCGTAAGAGCACTACCAGACTACGATCCACAGCGACGTGGTGTGTACGCGACACTGCCGTACTACTACTGTTACGCTGCTCTTACTTCCCATACTACAACCACTACTGCCTACTGTTGCTATACGACACCGATGCGGCTACGAGACATTTGTTAGGACAAAGACGGCGGCGTACTAACACGACAACTACTACTACTGCTACTATTACTACAACTTCTACTACAAGTGTTGCTGCTACTCTTACTACAACTGCTACTACTATTACCACCACTACTACTATTATTACTATTACTATTACTATTGCTATTACTACTATCACTGCTATTACTACTACTACTTCTACTACTACTATTACTACTGCTACTAATACTACTACTACAATTACTACTACTGCTACTTCTGCTACTACTACTACTACTGCTTCTCCTATAATAACAACTACTACTAATTATCCTACTATTATTACTACTCCTACTACTACTGCTGCTGCTACTACATCTATTACCCCTACTACTTCTACAACTGCAACTATTTCTACTACTACTACCGCTTCAATGACAATAACAACAACTACTACTACTGCTGCTGCTACTACTACTACTACTACTACTACTACTACTACTACTACTACTGCTAGTACTACTCCAGCAACTACTACTACATCTACAATGGCTACCACAACTACTACTACTAGTCCAATTACAACTATTGCTACTATGGCTACTACAACAACTACTATTGCTGCTACTACTATAGCTCCTACAGCTACTGCTTCTACTACTATTACTATAGCTACTATTGTTATTGCTGCAACTGCCACTACTACTACTTCCGCTACTAATGCTAGTACTGCAACTATCGCTGTTACCCCTACTACCTTAACTGCTACTACTACAACTGATACTGCTATTGCTACTGCTACTACCACTATGACTACTACTGCTACTACTACTACTTCTGCTACTACTATTACTACTACTACTACTACTGCTACTACTACCACTTCTATTACTACTACTGATACTACTACTACTGCTACTACTATTGCTAGTATTACTTCTTCTACTCCTCCTACTACTGCTGCTACAGCTGCTACTACTATGACTGCCACACAACTACTACTATTGCCGTTGTCACTACTACTACTACTGTTACTATAATTGATGCTACAATGGCTATTACTACTACTAGCACTGCTACGGCTGCTACAACAATAACTCCTCGCGACTACTACTTTTCCTGCTCCTATTACACTGTGCTTGCTACTATATTGCTATGGACTCATTTCTTCCTACTTCTACTACTGTTCCTGCTATACTCTGACTACTACTTTACTACAACTGCTACAACTATTGCTACTTCTACTAGTACTACCCACTACTACTACTACTTCTACTACAACTCTATTACTATGGCAACTACTACTACTACTATGGCAACTACAGCTACTACTACTATTACTGCTACTACTACTACTACAGCTATTGCTACTACTACTACTGTTGCTACTGCCATTGCTACTAGTATTACATCTACTTCTACTACTGCTTTCACTACTGCTACTACCATTGTTGTTGCTGCTACTACTATTGCTGCTGCTACTACTCAACCTAATACTGCTTGAGCAACTACTGCTACTACTACTACTTCTACTACTACTGCTACTATAACTACTTCTAGTACTACTATTATAGCTACTACTATTGCGGTCGCAACTGCCAGAATGGTGACTACTACTCCTACTTCTGCTACTACTGCTAATACTGCTACTATCGCTGTTACTACTGCAACCCCAACTACAACTGCTACTGACATTACTACTATTGCTACTACTACCACTACAACTACTACTACTACTACGACTACTACTACTACTACTATAGGAGGAGGAGGAGGAGGAGTAGTAGTAGTGGTAGTAGTAGAAGTAGTAGTAGTGGTAGTCGAGTAGTAGTAGAAGTAGTAGTAGTCACAATTATAATAGTAGTAGTAGTTATTGTAGTAGTCACACTAGTAGAAGTAGTGGACGTAGTAGTAGTAGTTGTAGCAATAGTAGAAGTAACAGTATTAGTATTATTCATTATTGTTGTTATTTTAGTAGAAGTTGTAGTAGAAGTTATAGTTGTAGTAGTAGTAGTAGTTTTTGTTGTTGTTGTTATTATTGCAGTACCTATTATAGCAATCATAGTAATAGTTATAGCAGTAGCTGGAGCAGAAGTCATAGTAGCAGTAGTAGAAGCAATAGTATTTGGAATAGTAATAGGAGTAGTAGAAGTAGTAGTATTTGTCGCAGTAGTAGCAGCAGTAGTAGTAGTAGTTGTTATGGTAGTGGTAGTAGTAGTAGTAGTAGTAGTAGTAGTAGTAGTAGTAGGAGTAGTAGTAGTAGTCATGGTTAGCAGCCGTTGTAGTGGTATAAGACGTAGAAGTAGGAGTATTAGTAGTCACAGTGCTAGTAGTAGTTGTAGTTGTCATAGTAGTAGTAGGAGAAGGAGGAGTAGCAGTAGTAGTAGTAGTAATAGTCGTAGTAGTAGTAGTAGTAGTAGTAATTGTAGTAGCAGTAGTAATAGTTATAGTTTTTGGAGTGGTAGTCGTAGTAGCAATAGTAGTAATAGTTGTAACAATAGTTGTATTATTAGGATGAGTAGTAGTTATAGTAGTAGTACTAGTAGCTATAGTAGTTATGGTTGTAGTAATGGTAGTACTCGTGGTAGTTGTAGTAGTTATAGGAATGGTAGTAGTAATGGTATTAGTTGTGGTAATAGAAGTAGTAGTACGAGTAGTAGAAGTTGTAGTAGTAGTAGTCGCAGTGCTAGTAGTAGTTGTAGTAGTCATAGAAGTAGTAGGAGAAGGAGGAGGAGTAGTAGTAGTAGTAGTAGTAGTAATTGTACTAGTAGTAGTAATAGCTGTAGTATTTGGAGTGGTAGTTGTAGTAGCAATAGTTGTAGTAGTTGTAGTAGTTGTTGTATTATTAGGAGGAGTAGTAGTTATAGTAGTAGTAGTAGTAGCTGTCATAGTTATGGTTGTAGTAATGGTAGTACTCATGGTAGTTGTAGTAGTTGTAGCAATGGTATTAGTTGTGGTAATAGCAGTAGTAGTACGAGTGTTAGAAGTTGTAGTAGTATTGGAGGTAGTAGCAGTAGTAGTTGTAGCAATAGTAGTAGTTGGTCTATTAATGTTAGCAATAGTTGTAATAGTTGTAGTAGTATAGCAGAAGTAGTAGTTATAGTAGAAATAGTAGTAGTAGTAATAGTAATAATAGTAGTGGTTGTAGCAGCAATAGGAGCAGTAGTAATTCGAGTAGCAAAATTAATAGTAGGTGTAGTTTAAGGAGTAGGAGTTGGTGTATAAGCAGTTGTAGTAGCAATTGCACTAGTAGTTATAGTAGTTGTAGCACTAGTAATAGTAGGCAGAGGAGGAGGAGGAGGAGTAGTAGTCTCAACAATAGCACTAGTGACAGTAATAGCAGTAGCAGTAGTAGTTGTAGTAGTAAAAGGAATAGTAGCACTAGTAGCAATAGCAGCAGCACTAGTAGTAGAAGTAGTTGTAGTAGTAGTGATCCAAATAGTTGTGCTAGTTGCAGTAGTAATAGAAGTTGGTGTAGGAGTAGGGGTAGTAGTAGGAGTGTTAGTTGTAGTAAAAGTAGTAGTAGGCGCAGTACTAGTAGTAGCAGTAGGAGTAGTAGGTGTAGTAATAGAAGTAGTAGCAGCCGTAGTAGTAATAGTTGTAGAAATAGTAGCAGTAGTGGCAATTGTAGTAGTGGTAATTGCAATAGTAGTAGTAGTAGCTGTAGTAATCGCAATAGTAGGAGAATTAGCTGTAGTAGTAGTAGTAGTAGTACTAGTAGTACTAGTAGTAGTAATAGTTGTAGAAGTAGTAGTAGCAATCATAGAAGTAATAGTTGTAGTAGTAATAGTAGTCATAGTTTTAGTTGTATTTGTAGTAATAGGTGTGGTAGTAGTAGTACTAGTAGTAGCAATAGTAGTAGTAGTTTTTGTTGTTGTTGTCGTAGTAGTAGTAGCAGCAGTAGTAGTAGTAGTAAAAGTAGAAGTTGTTGCAGTGGGAGTTGTAGTAGTATTAAAAGTAGTAGTAGGAGTAGATGTAGAAGTTGTAGTAGTAGTAGTAGTAGCAGTAGTAGTTGTAGTAGTTGAAGTACTAGTATTAGTTGTAGTAGAAGCACTAGTAGTAGTAATAGTACGAGTTGCAGCCATAGTAGCACCAGTAGTACTACTTATTATAGTCGTCATAGTAGTAGAAGTAGTAGCAGTACTAACAGTAGAAGGAGAAGAAGTTATAGCAGCAACAGTAGCAACAGTAGTAGTACTAGTAGAAGAAGTAGAAATAGTAGTAGGATTAGAAGTTGCTATACTAGTAGTTGTTGAAGTAGCAGTAGAAGTAGTGGTGGTGGTAGTAGTAGTCGTAGTACTAGAAGTAGTTATTGTAATAGGAGTTGGTGTAGGAGTAGTAGTAGTACTAGTAGCATTAGTAAAAGTAGTAGTAGTATTAGAAGTTGTTGTACTAGTAGTTGTAGGAGTAGCAATACAAGTAGTACTAGTAGTAGTAGTAGTAGTAGTAGTAGTAATAGGAGTTGGTGTAGGAGTAGGGGTAATAGTAGGAGAAACAGTAGCAGCAGTAGTAGTAGTAGTAGTAGTAGTGGGAGTAGGAGTAGAAGTAGAGGTAGTAGGTGTAGTAGCTGTAATAGTTGAACTAGACGTAGTAGCTCGAGTAGTAGTAGTAGTAGTAGCAGCAGCAGTAGTAGTAGTAGTGGTAGTAGCAGTACTAGTCATAGTAATAGTAGAAGTAATAACAAGAGTAATAGTGACAGTAGGGGTTGTAATTGTAGCAGTTATTGTACTAGTAGTAATAGTAGTCGAAGTACTTGTAGTAATAGTAGTAGCAATATTAGTAGGAACAGTAGTAGTAGTAGTAGTAGTAGTAGTGTTAGTAGTTATAGGTGTAGTAGTTGTAGTTGTTGATGTAGCAATAGTAGTGGTGGTTGTAGTAGTAGTAGTAGTAGTAGTAGTTGCAGTAGTAGTAGTTGTAGTAGTAGTAGAATAGTAGTAGTAGTTGTAGTAGTAGTTGTAGTAGTAGCAGTAGCAGTAGTAGTTGTGGTAGTTATAGAAGTAGTTGGAAGAGGAGCCGTAGTAGTTGTTGTTTTTCTAGTAGAATTAGTAGTAGTAGTAGTATTAGCAATAGCAGCATCAGTAGTGGTAGTAGTACTATTAGTAGTAGTAAAAGTAGTTGTAGTAGTGGCAGTGCAAGTATTAGTAGTAGTAGCATTAGTAGTAGTAGTTGTGGTTGTAATTGGAGTTGGTGTAGGCCTAGGGGTAGTAGTAGGAGTTGTTGTAGTAGTAGTAGCAGAAGTAGTAGGAGTAGTAGGGAGTAGTACAAGTAGCAATAGAAATAGTATCTATAGTTGCAGTAGTAGTAGGAGCAGTAGTAGTTAGTAGTAGTTGTTGTAGAAGTAGGAGTAGTAGCCGGAGTGGCAATAGTAGCAGCAGCTATAGTAGCATTAGTAGTAGTAGTAGGAGTAGAAGTAGTTGTAATAGTAGTTGTAGTAGTAGTAGTACAAATAGTAGCAATAGTAATAGTAGTAATTGGAGTAGGTGTAGGAGTAGGGGTAGTAGTAGAAGCCGTACTCATAGTAATAGTAGTAGGGGGAGTAGTAGTTGTAGTTGGACGTGGAGTAGTAAGAGTAGTAATAGAAGTAGTAGCAGTAGTAGTCGGAATAGCCATAGAAGTAGTAGTAGTAGTAGCAGTGGCAGTAGTGGTAGTAGGAGTAGTAATCGCAATAGTAGGAGTAGTGGTCGTAGTATTAGTAGTAGTAGTAATTGGAGTAGGTGTAGTAGTAGGGGTAGGAGTAATTATAGAAGTAGTAGCAGTAGTAGATGTAATAGCAGTAGTGGCAGTAATAATAGTAGTTGTAGTAGCAGCAGTAGAAGTAGCAGAAGTAATAATAGTAGTCGTAGTAGCAGCAGTAGTAGTAGTAGCGATAGTAGTAGACTAGTAGCAGCAATAGTAGTAGTAGCAATAGTAGCAAAAGGAGTGTAGAAGCAGTAGCAATAGCTGCCACAGTAGTAGCAGCAACAATCATAGTAGTAGTAGTAGTAGTAGTAGTAGTAGTAGTAGTAGTAGTAGTATTAGTAGTAGGTGAAGTAGTAGTAGTAGTAGTAGTATTAGCAGTAGTAGTAGAAGTAGCTGCAGTAGCAGTAGTGTTAGCAAAAGTAGCAGTAGCTATAGTAGCAGTATAGTGCAGTAGTAGTATTAAAACTAGAAGCATATTTGCAGCAATAGCGTAGAATAGTAGTAGTAAGTAGAAGTAGTAGCTAGTAGTAGTAGTAGTACTCGTAGTTGTAGTAGTAGTAGCAGCTTTTGAAGTAGTAGTAGTTGTAGTAGTAGTCGTGGTGGTAGTGGAATTAGGAGTAGGAGGTGGAGTAGTAGTAGTAGCAGTAGATGTAGTAGTAGTAGCAGTAGTCACAGTAGTAGAAGTAATAGCAGAAGCTGTAGTAGTCGTAGTAGTAGGAGTCGGAGTAGTAGTAGTTGTAGTAGTAACAGAAGTAGTAATAGGAGCAGTAGCTGTAGTAGCAATAGCAATAGAAATAATAATAATAGTAGTAGTGGTCATAGGAGTTGTGCCAGTAGTAGTAGCAGTGGTAGCCGCAGTAGTTGTAGTAGAGGTAGTAGTAGAGGTAGTAGAAGTAATACTAGCAGTAATAGTAGTAGTATTAGTAGTAGTAGCGGTGGTGGTTGTAGGAGTATGAGTAGTAGTAGTAGTATTACTAGTAGTCGTAATAGTATTAGTAGTAGTAGTAGTATTTGTAGTAATAATAGTATTAGTAGTAGTTGTAGTAGTAGCAGCAGTAGTAGTAGTATTAGTAGTAGTAGTACTAGTGATAGTAGTGGTAGTAGTAGAAGTTGCAGTGGAAGTACTAGCAGTATTAATAGTAGTGGCGGTGTTTTAGTAGTAGTAGTTTTTGTTATTGTGCTAGTTGTAGTATTAGTGAAGTAGTAGTATATGTAGTGGTAGTTGTAGAAGTAGTAGTAGTAATAGAAGTAGTTGTAGTTGTTGTAGTAGTAGTAGTAGTAGTCATAGTAGTAGTAGTTGTTGTTATAGCATTAGCAGAAGCAGCAGTGATAGTAGTAGTTGCAGTAGCAGTAGCAATAGTTGTAGTAGTAGCAGTAGTAATAACAGTAGTAATAGTAGTAATAGTACTAGTATTTTAGTTGTCATAGGAGTGGTAGTAGTAGAAGTAGTAGTGGTAGTAGTAGAAGCAGCAGCAATAGTAATTGTTGTATTAGTAGTAATAGTAGGAGTAGTAGTAGTAGGAGTTGGTGTACGAGTAGTAATGTTAGTAGTAGTAGTAGTAGTGATACTAGTAGTAGTAGTAGTAGCAGCACGAGTAAGAGTTGGACTAGGTGTAGGTGCAGGAGTAGGAGTAGTTGTAGTTCTAGTAACATCAATAGTACTAATAGTATTAGTAGTAGTAGTAGTAGAGTTAGTTGCTGCTGCAGTAGAAGTAGCAACTATATTAGTTGCAGCAGATGTAGTAGTAATAGCAGTAGGAGTTGGAGTGGCCATAGCAGTGGTGGTTTTATGAGTAGTAGTAGAAGTAGCAATAGTAGGAGTAGGAGTAGTAGTAGTACTAGAAGTTGTAGTAGTAGTAACAGTAGTAGTTGTTGTTGCTATAGTTGTAGTGGTAGTAGTAGCAGCAACAACAAGAAAAGTAGCAGTAGTTCTCGTAGTAGTAGTAGTAGTGTTAGTAATAGTGGCATTAGTAGTAGTACTAGCAGTTGTGGTAGCAGTTGTACTAGTAATAGAAGCAGTACTAGTAATAGTAGCAATAGTTGTCGCTGCAGCAGCAGCAGTAGTATTAATAATTGGAGTAGTAGTAGTTGTAGCGGTAGTAGGAGTAGTAGTAGGAATAGGAATAGGTATAGGAGTAGTAGTCAGAGTACAAGTAGTAGTAGTAGTAGTAGTAGTAGTAGTTATTGTTGTAGTTGTAGAAATAGGCATAGTTGTAATAGTAACAGTCGTAATAGTAGTTGGAGGAGTATTAGTAAGAGTAGTAGTTGTATTAGTAACCGCAGTAGTGGTACTTGCAGTCGGAGTAGGAGTAGGAGTAGTTGCAATAGGAGGAGTAGTATTACTAGTCATAGTAGTAATAGTTATAGGAGTAGAGTAGTTGCAATAGGAGGAGTAGTATTACTAGTCATAGTAGTAATAGTTATAGGAGTAGAAGCAGAAGTTGTAGTAGTAGTAGGACAAGTAGCTTAGTAGTTGTAGTAGTAGTAGTAGCAATAGGAGTAGTAGAAGTAGTAGCAATAGGTGTAGTAGCAGCAGCAGCAGCAGCAGTAGTTGTGGTAGTAGAAGTAGTAATAGTACTAGTAGTAGAAGTAGTAGCAATAGGTGTAGTAGCAGCAGCAGCAGCAGCAGTAGTTGTGGTAGTAGAAGTAGTAATAGTACTAGTAGTAGTAGTAGTAGAATAAGGAGTAGGAGTGGTAGTCAAAGTAGTAGTAATGGTAGTAGCAGTAGTTGTGGCAGTAGTAGTAGTAGTAGTAGCAGAAGGAGTTTTAGTAGTAATTGTTGTAGTACTAGTAGTGGCAGTAGTAGTAGTTGTTGTAGTACTAGTAGTGGCAGTAGTAGTTGTAGGAGTGAAAGTTGTAGTAGTTGTAATAGCAGTAGGAATGGTAATAGCAGTAGTAGTGGTAGTTGTTGTTGTTGTTGTTGTGGTAGTAGTAGTAGTAGTAGTCATAGTAGTATTTAGAGTAGCAGTAGTAGTAGCAGCAGTAGTAGCTATAGCAGCCGCAGCAGCAGCAGTAGTAGTAGGAGGAGGAGGAGGAGCAATAGGTGTAGGAGGAGTAGTAGTAGTAAGTGTAGTAATTGTTGGAGTATTAGTAGTAGATGTTGGATTATAAATAGCAGTAGGAGTTGGAGTAAGTGTAGTTGTACTAGTAGAAGTTGTAGTAGAAGTCGTAGTGGAACTAGGTGAAGGTGTAGTAGTAGCTGAAGTAAGAGTAGGAGCCAGATTAGTAGAAGCAGAAGTAGTAGTAGTTATAGTAGTTGTAATAGAAGTAGAAGTAATATAAGTAGTAGCTGTAGTAGTAGTAGAAACAACAACAAGAATAAAAGTAGTAGCAGCAACAATAGTAGTTGTTGTAGAAGTTGGAGTCTGAGTAGTTGTAGTAGTAGTAGTAGAAGTTGGAGTCTGAGTAGTTGTAGTAGTAGTAGGAGTCTGAGTAGTTGTAGCAGTAGAAGGATGAGGAGTAGGAGTTGAAGTTGTCATAGCAGCAATAGTAGTAGTAGTTATTGTAGCAATAGTAACAGTAGTGTTTGCAATTATACTAGCAACAGTAGCAATAGTAGTAGTTGTAGCGAAAGTATTAGTAGTAGTAATTGTAGTGGTAGTAATTATATAAGTAATAGTAGTAACAGTTATAGAAGTACCAACAGTAGTAGTAGCAGAAATAGTAGTAGTAGTAGTTATAATAGTCATAGTAGTAGTAGTAGGATTTCGTGTAGGAGTAGTAGTTGGAGTTGTAGTACTAGTTGTGCTAGGAGTTGCAGTAGTAGTGGTAGTTGTAGCAGCAGTAGTCGTAGTAGGCATATTCGCAGTTGTAGCAATAGTGGTAGTAGTAGTAGTAGTAGTAGTAATAATAGTAGTAGCTGTAATTGTAGTAGTGTTAGTTGTCATAGTAGAAGTTTGGCCGTGTGACAGTAGTCATAGTAGTAGCACTAGTAGTAGTAGTAGTATTAGCAGTAAAAGTACTGTTAGTAACAGTCATTATAGTAGTAGTGGTGTTAATAGTAGCAGTAGTTGTTGTTGTAGAAGGAGTGGTGGTAGTAGTAGTAGCAATAGTAGTAGTAGCAGTAGTAATAGTAGTAATAGTAGTTACAGTAGTAGTAGTAATAACAGTGGCAGTAGTAGTAGTAGTACTAGTAGTATTAGTAGTAGTAGTAGTAAAAATAGAAGTAGGAGCAGTTGAAGTAGTAGTACAAGTAGCAGAAAAAGTACTAGTAGTAGTAGAAATAGTAGAAATGGTAGCAGTAGTACTAGTAGTAGAAGTAGGAGCAGCAGTAGTAGTAGCTGTAGTAGTCATAGTAGCAGTAGTAGTTGTTGCAGTAGTAGTAGTTGAAGTAATAGTAGTAACTATAGTAGTTGTAGCTGTATCAGCACGAGCAACAGTAGTAGCAGTAGTGGTAGTAGTAGTTGTTGTAGTAGTATTAGTAGCCACAGTAGTAGTAGTCATAGGAGTAGTTGTAAGAGTACAAGTAGTAGTAGTAGTAGAGATAGTAGTAGTATTAGTAGCAACAGCAGTAGTAGTAGTAGTAGTAGTTTTTGTAGTAGAAGTATCAATAGTAGCAATAGCAGTAGTAATAGTTATTGTAGTTGTAGTTGTAGTTGTAGTAGTATTAGTAGGAAAAGTATAGGTAGTGACAGTCATAGTAGTAATAGTTGCAGGAGTAGTAGTAGTAGTAGTCATAGTAGTAGTATTAGTTGTAGCAGTAGTAGTAGCAGAGTAGCAGTCGTAGTAGTTGTAGCGGTAGTAGTACTAGTAGTAGCATCAGTAGTAGTGGTTACAGTTGTAGTAGCAGCAGCAGTAGTAGTAGTAGCAGTTGTAGCAATAGTATTAGGAGTAGGAATTGGAGTAGCGAAAGTAGTAGTAGCAAAACTAGTGCTAGTAATTGTAGCTATAGTAGTAGTTCTAGCAGCCACAATAGTAGCGGTAGTAGTAATAGTTGGTGTAGCAGTAGTAGTCATTGTAGTGGTAGTATTAGCAGAAATTACAGTTGGACTAGTAGTAGGAGTGGAGGTTGGAGTTGGAGTTGTAGTAAAAGTTGTTGTAGTAGTAGTAGCTGTAGAAGTAGCAATGGTTATACCTATACCACCAATGGTGCTACTATTACTACTACTACTAGTAGTAGTATTGCTACTGCTACTACTACAGCTACTACTTCTGCCACTACATCTACCACTAGTACTTCTCCAACTACAAGTACTCCTGCTACAATCGGTACTATTGCTACTGCTATTACTTCTACTATGACTACTGCTACTACTACTACTACTATCACTACTACTACCACTACAATAACTACTACTACTGCTATTGCAGCAGCTGCTACCACTACAACTACGACTGCTACTACTACTATTACTACTACTATTATTACTAGAACTACTACTTCTGCTGCTGCTACTGCTACTTCTAGTACAACTTCTTTGAATACTATCGCCGTACTACTACTCTACTACTACTGCTGCTACTATTATTATTGCTACTAATACTACTTTTACTACAACAACTACTACTACTACTATTACTACTACTACTACATTTGCTATTAATACTACTACTACTTCTACTGGAGTTGCTTCTGCTACTACTACTACTATTATTAATGCTACTGCTACTACTGCTGCTACTGTTGTTGCTGCTGCCACTACTACAACTACTATACCAACTTCTCCTACTACTATACCTACTTCTTCTCCAACTGCTACAACTGCTACTACTACTACTACTTCTGCTGGTACTACTTTTAATTCTCCTCCTACTACTACTACTGCAACCACTACTATGACTACCGTTATTATTACTTCTGCTATTATTGCTACCGCTACTACTACAACAATGACAACTACTACTACTACCCCTACTACAACAAGTATTGTTACTACTACTACTAATGCTATTTTAACTACTACTCCTATTACTGCAACTACTACTACTTCCACTACTAATACTACTACTACCATAACTACTGCTACTATTATTACAGCTACTACTACTACAACTACTACTGCTATTACTACTACTACTACGATAACAACTGCTACTGCTACCACTACTACCACTACTACTACAAATACTCTTACTACTACAACAACCACGACTACTACTGCTGCTGCTACTGCTGCTACTACCACTACTACCACTAAAACTACTATAGCTTCTTCTATTACTGCAACTACTGCTAGTACATCTATTGCTACGCCTACTACGACTCCTAGTACTACTACTACAACTCCTACTACTATTACTACTACTGCTACTTTTACTCCTACTAAACCTATGCATACTACTACTACTTCAACTACTACTACTATCACTACTGCTACTAGTACCATTACTACCATAACAACCAGAACTAGTACTACTACTTGTACTACAGCTACTGTTATTGCTACAACAACTACTACTACAACTGCTACTACTGCAATAACAATAACAACAACTACAACTACTACTGCTACTACTACTAGTATGACTGTTGGTACTACTACTATTATTACTACTACTACTACTACTACAACAACAACAACTACTACTACTACTACCACCGCTACTACTATTACAACTACTACTACTACTTTTGTTACTACTACTATTCTACTATTACTGCTATTACTGGTATTGGTGCTGCTACTACTATTACTACGAATACTACTACGACGACTCCTGCTACTACTCCTTACACTACCACTAAAACTTCTACCCCAGCTACTACTCCTACTACTACTACACCTCCTCCTCCTGTTACTATTAGTACTACTACAGTTGCTACAACTACTACTACTACTGCTATTACTATTACTAGTGCTACTATTACTACTACTGCTACTACTACTACTAATATTACTACTACTACTATTACTACTTCTACTAAAATGACTTCTATTGCTACTCCTACTACTACTCCAACTTCTAGTAGTGCTACCACTACGACAACTACTACTATTACCACTACTACAGCTACTCCTACTACTACAATTACTACTTCTACAACTACTCTTTCTATTGCTATCATTATGACAACTACTACTACTATTACGGCCACTACTGCTGCTATTACCACTACTACTACTATCTCTGCTACTACTATTGTTACAGCTACTGCTACACCACAACTACAACAACTACTACTACTGCTACTGCAAATACTACTACAACTACCACTATTGCTACGACTACTACTAGCACTATTAGTACTACTACCACCTCTACAGCTGTTGCTACCGCTACTACTACTACACTACTTCTACAATATTACTAAAATTACTACTGTTGCTACTACTATTGCTTCTACTATTATTGATACAACTGCTACTACTACTACTCCTACTACTATTACAACAACTACAACTACTAGCACAACTACTACCTCTACTACTGCGACTACTACTACTACTAATACTCCAACTGCTACAACTACTACTTCTATAAGTCCTTCAATTACTGCTACTACAACTACGGCCGCTACTACTACTACTATTACTACGGCACCAACTCCAACTTCTACTCCTACTACTATTCCTACTAAAAGTTCTTCTAATACTACTACTACAACAACTACTAGTCTTGTTGCTGTAGCTACTACTACTATTGCAACTACTTCTACAACTACTACTTCTATTCCTGTAACCAATACTTCTGCTATTACTATTACTACTACTACTACTATTACTACTACTACTACTACTACTACTACTACCACTACTCTTGCTAGTACTACTACTACTACGACTACTACTACTACTGCTGCTACAACTATTCTACCACTACAACTACTGCCACTGCTACAACTACTACTGCTACTCCAACTACTATTCCTAATAAAACTTTTGCTAATAGCACTACTACAACAACTACATCTACTACATCTACTACTACTACAACTACTGCAACTATTACTACTACTAGTACTATTACTACTACTACTATTACTACTACTTTGACTACTATTACTATTACTACTATTTCTACTACAACTACTACCCCTAATACACCTACTACAAACACTACTACTACTAATAGTACTACTTCTACTATTTCTACTAAAACTATTACTCCTACTACAGTTATAATTACTACTACTACTGCTACTACTACTACTACTACTACTACTACAATGACTACTACTGCTACTACTATGACTATTACAACTACTACTCCTACTACAACTATCACTACTACTACAACTGCCATTACTGCTCTTATTGCTATTGCCACTGGTACTATGGCTGCTACTACTACTATGACTACTAGTACTACTCCTACTACTACTACTACTACTACAACTACAACTACTCCAACTACTACTACTATTACTTTTTCTACTGCTGCTACCACTGCTACTCATACTTCTACTACTATTAATACTCCTACTACTGCTACTACTACTCCTTGTGCGACTACAACTACTCCTGCTACTGCTGCTACTATGACTACTACTACTACTACTACTGTTGCTATTACTGCTACTACTATTACTACTACCACTACTACTATGACAGCTGGTGATAGGGCTACTTCTAGAACCCCTACTACTTCATCTGCTACTACTACTGTTACTACTATTACAAGTACAACAACTACTGCCACTACCACTTTACCACTACTACTTCTACTACTACGACAACAACAATAACAACTACTAACATAGCTACTACTAGTACTAGTACCAGTACTATTTCTACTACTGCTACTACTACTGTCGCTACAATGACAACTACAATAACTACTACTACTTCTACTACTATTACTACTACTACTTCTACTACTACTACTATTACAACTATTACTACAGCTACTAATGCAATAACAACTGCCACTGCTACTACTACTAGTACTAATGCTACTACTGCTACTACTGCCACAACTACTGCTACTACTACTACAACTTAGTACGACTGCTACTACAACTACTACCGCAACAACGACAACTTCTACTACTGTCACTCCTAATACGCCTACTACAACTACTACTATTACTACTATTGCTGCTACGACAATTATTATTACTACTACGGCTACTACTACTTCTGTTACTACTACTACTTCTTCTACTACCATTACTGATGCTACTGCTACTACTTTTACTGCTTCTCCTACTACCACTCCTATTACTACTACTATTGCTATTACTACTACTCCTACTACTGCTACTACTGCAACAGCTACTAATGCTACTACTACTACTGTTACTACTTCTACTACTACAACGACTACTAGTATTATTGGTACAACTTTTGCTGCAACTACTACTGTTACTTCTACTACTACTGCTATCGCTACTACTAGTACTGCTACTACTTGTGCTACGGCTACTACTATTAATACTACTGCTAGAACTCCTACTACTGCTAATACTCCTACTACTACTACTAATGCTACTGTAGTTGCTACAGCTCCTACTATAGTGCCTGTTGCTACTACTACAACTACTGTTGTTGTTGTTACTGCTTCTACTTCTACTCCAACTCCAGCTCCTACTACTACTACTGCTACTACTACTATTGCTGCTACTACTACTTCTGCTTCTGCTACAGCAATACTACCACTACAATTTCTA
This sequence comes from Trichopus zeylanicus subsp. travancoricus, assembly GCA_005019695.1. Lineage (NCBI taxonomy): Eukaryota > Viridiplantae > Streptophyta > Magnoliopsida > Dioscoreales > Dioscoreaceae > Trichopus > Trichopus zeylanicus. Next base: position 49,849 of record RXID01019091.1, read on the forward strand.
CTACTATTACAACAACAACTACTACTATTGTTGTTGTTCCTGCTACTACCAATACTACTACTACAACTACTGCTGCTACTCTTACTGCTACTACAACAACTACTACTACAACAACTATTGTAGCTACTGCTCCTACAAGTTATACTACAACTATTACTTATCTTACTACTACTACTATTACTACAACTACTGCTACTACAACTGCTGCTACTTCTAATACTACTACTATTTCTACTACTGCTGCTACTGCTGCTACTACAACTACAACTACTGTAGTTGCTAATAGTATTACTACAACTACGACTTCTCTTACTACTACTACTTCTACTAGTACTACTTTTGTTGTTGTTGCTGCTACTTCTCCTAAGACTGCAACTGTTATTGCTGCTACTGCTACTGCTACTACTATTGCTGCTGCTGCTACTGTTACTACTACTACTGCTACTACTGTTACTACTGCTGCTGCTGCTACTACTACTATTACTTCTACCACTACTGCTACTGCTACTACAACTTCTACTTCTACCACTAATACTACTGCCGGTACTACTGATATTACCACTGCTACTGTTCTTGCTCCTACTACTACTACTACTACTACTACTACTATTGTAGCGACTGTTCCTACTACTGCTACTACTACTACTACTAATCTAACTAACTACTACTACTACGACTACTACTACTACTTATCTTACTACTAATATTATTGCTACTACAACTGCGATTGTTGCTGCTGCTTCTACTACTGTTACTATTTCTACTACTAATACTACTGCTATTGCTAGTCCTGCTACTACTGCTACTATTTGTATGGCTACTACAACAACTACAGTGAATGCAACTATTGCTAATACTACTACTACTGCTATTGCGTATACTACTACTACTATAACAATAACTAGTACTACTACTACAACTGCTATTAGTACTATTGCTGCTGCTACGACTGCTACTACTACAACAATAACTATTACTGCAACAACTATTGATGCGGCTACCACTTCTACAACAACAACTATTAGTACTACTGCTATTGCTGTTGTTGCTACTACAACCACTACTATTACTAATAATACTACGACTACTACAAATAATACTACGACTGCTACTACTACTACTGCTGCTGCTGCTACTTTCGCTATTGCTACTACTACTATTACTACTGCTATTAACTCTACTGCTACGACTATGGCTGCAACTATTTTCACTACTACCACTACTACTACTACTACTACTACTACTACTATTATAGCTGCTACTGCTACAACTACTACTTATCCTACTACTACTACAACTACTACTCCTACAATTACTACTACTACAGCAACTATTTCTACTACTACTCCTATAACTACTACTACTACTCCTCCTCCTATTACTACTACTACTACAACCACTCCTACTACTACCACTATTACTGTTACTACAGCTGCTATTGCTGCTGCTACTACTACTACTATTACTACAACTACTGCTACTCTTACTACTATTGCTACTGCTGCTGCAGCTGCTGCTGCTGCTAGTACTACAAGTACTACTTCTACCACTACTACTACGACAACTACTACTATGACTGCCACTATTATTAGCAATACTATGGCTCCTATTACTACTACCACTACTACAACAACTTTCACTCGAATTTGTACTACAGTTGCTAGTACAACAACTACTGCTGCTGCTCTTGCTGCCATTGCTACAACTACTACTTCTACTACTACGACTTCAACTATTACAACAACAACTACTGCTACTGCTATTGCTACTACTATCATTGCTACAGCTACTGCCACTGCTACTTCCACTAATACTACTACTACTACGATTTCTACAATCAATATTACTGCTACAACTACTAATACTAGTACTACAACTACTACTACTACGACTACTACTACCACAACAACTATTATAACTACTAATACTACTGCTACTGCTACTACTACTACTACTACTCTGAGCACTCCAACTATTACTACTATTACTAGTACTACAACAACTACTGCTACTCCAACTATAACAATTCTTACTTCTACCATTGCTGCAACTACTACTACTTCTGTAGTTCCTGCTTCTACTACTACTACTACAGTTTCTACTACTACTGCTATCACTACTAATTCTAATACAATGATTACTACTATTACAAGTACTACTACTACTTCTACTGTAGCTCCACCTCCTCCTATTACTACAACTACTTTTGCTACAACTACTATTGCAAATACTACTGCTGCTATTATGACTACTATTACTTTTGCTACAACAACACTTTTACTAATACTACTACTGCTGCTGCTACTACTGCTACTGCTGCAACTACTACTACGAATATTATGACTACTGCTACTGCTGTGACGACTACTACCATACCTCTATTACTACAATTACTACTACAATTACTATTACTCCAACTTCTACTACTTCCATTGCACTTGCTACCACCACCACTACTACTTCCACTACGACTTCTATTACGAGTCCTACTATGATTTTTGCTACTACTATTACTACTAGTACTACAGCTATTGCAGCTACAATTGTAGCTGGTACAAATACTATTTCTATAACTTCTACTACTGCTGCTGCCGCTAGTTCTGTACTGCTACTACATCGACCTGTACTCGTGCTACTACAACTCCTACAGTAAATAATCTTACAACTATTGCTAGTACCGCAGCTGCAACTACTACTACAACTACTATCGCCACTAATACTACTACTACTAGAACCACTATTGCTACTAATTTCACTACTACGACTACTACTACTAGTACTACTAATTCTAATACTATGACTATGACAATTACTATTACTACAGCTACTACCAGTACTACAGCTATTACTGCAACACATACTACTACTACTACTACTATTACTGTTGCTACAACTAGTACAGCTACTGCTACCATTACTACTACAACTGCTATTACTATAACTAGTATTGCTGTTGTTGTTGTTGCTGCTACAGTTACTACTACTGCTGCTGCTACTGTTACTACTGCTGCTGCTGCTACTTCTGTTGTTGTTGTTGCTGCTACTACTACTATTGCTTCTACTACTACTACTCCTGCTACTACAACTTCTACTTCTACGACTAATACTACTGCTAGTACTACTGATATTACCACTGCTACTGTTTTTGCTCCTACTACTACTACTACTACTACTACTATTGTAGCGACTGCTCCTACTACTACTACTACTACTACTACAACTACTAATATTGTAGCGACTGCTCCTATTACTACTACTACTACTACTACTACTACTAATCTAACTAACTACTACTACTACAACTACTCCTACTACTTATCATACTACTACTATTATTGCTACTGCAACTGCTATTGCTGCTGCTGCTTCTACTACTAATACTACTGCTACTGCTAGTCCTGCTACTACTGCTACTATTTCTTTGGCTACTACAACAACTACTGTGAATGCTACTATTGCTAATATTACTACTACTGCTTTACTTATACTACTACTACTATAACAATAACTAGTACCGCTACTACAACTGCTATTAGTACTATTGCTCCTACTACAACTGCTACTACTACAACAATAACTATTACTACAACAACTACTGATGCGGCTACCACTTCTACAACAACAACTACTAGTACTACTGCTACTACTGTTGCTGCTACTACAACCACTACTATTACTAATAATACTATGACTACTACAAACAATACTACTGCTGCTGCTGCTACTTTTGCTATTGCTACTACTACTACTACTACTACTATTAACTCTGCTGCTATGACTATGGCTGCAACTATTTTCACTACTACTACTACTACTACTACTACTACTACTTATCCTACTACTACTACAACTACTACTCCTACAATTACAACTACTACAGCTACTATTTCTATTACTACTCCTATAACTACTACTACTACTACTACTCCTATTACTACTACTACTACAACCACTTCTACTACTACCAATATTACTGTTACTACTGCTGCTGCTACTGCTACTACTACTATTACTACAACTACTGCTACTCTTACTACTACTACTACTGCAGCTGCTGCTGCTAATACTACTAGTACTACTTCTACTACTGCTACTACGATAACTACTACTATGACTGCCACTATTATTAGTAATACTATGGCTCCTATAACTACTACCACTACTACAACTAATATCACTCCAACTTGTACTACAATTGCTAGTACAACTACTACTGCTGCTGCTCTTGCTACCGTTGCTACAACTACTACTTTTACTACTACAACTTCAACTATTACAACAACAACAACTGCTGCTGCTATTGCTACTACTACCATTGCTACTGCTATTGCCACTGCTACTTCCACTAATACTACTACTACTACGATTTCTACAATCAGTATTACTGCTACAACTACTAATACTAGTACTACCACAACAACTACTACAACTACTAATACTACGGCTACTGCTACTACTACTTCTACTACTACTACTACTCTGAACACTCCAACTATTACTACTATTACTAGTATTACTACAACTACAGCTACTCCAACTCTAACAATTCTTACTTCTACCATTGCTACAACAACTACTACTACTTCTGTAGTTCCTGCTTCTACTATTACTACTACAATTTCTACTACTACTGCTACTTCTACTGCAGCTCCACCTCCTCCTACTACTACTACTTTTGCTACAACTACTATTGCTAATACTGCTGCTGCTATTATTACTACTATTACTTCTGCTACAACAACACTTATTACTAGTACTTCTACTACTTCTGCTGCTGCTACTACTACGAATATTATGACTACTGCTGCGGTTGTGACGACTACTACTATACCCCTATTACTACAATTACTACTACAATTACTATTACTCCAACTTCTACTACTTCTATTACACTTGCTACCACCACCACTACTACTACCACTACGACTTCTACTACGAGTCCTACTAAGATTTTTGCTACTATTATTACTACTAGTACTACTACTATTGTAGCTACTATTGTAGCTGGTATAAATACTACTTCTATAACTGCTACTACTGCTGCTGCTGCTAGTTCTATACTGCTACTACACAACTAGTACTCGTACTACTACAACTCCTGCAGTAATTACTCTTACTACAATTGCTATTACTGCAGCTGCAACTACTATTG
>RXID01019092.1:0-19922 GCA_005019695.1 Trichopus zeylanicus subsp. travancoricus
TCCTACTACTACCTCTACTCCTACGCTGACTCCTCTTACTACTACAACTAAAACTACTACTACTACTACTATTACCACTTCTGCAACTACTGCTTCTACTGTTGCTACTACTACTACTACAACAACTGCTACTACACGTATTACCACTAATATGACTACTACTACTATGACTACTACGACTGCTATTACTTATGCCATTGCTACTACTTCTTCGACAACAATTACAACTACCAATACTACTGTTACCAATGCTACAACTACTTCTCCTAGTACTGCCACTGTTGCTGGTACTACTACTACTACTACTGCCCATCCTCCTCCTACTACTACCACTTCTATTGCTCCTATGACTACCCGTACTGCTACCCCTGCTCCTCTTACTACTACTACTACTACTACTACTACTATTAGTACTACTACGCCCTGTACTACTACTGTGACAACAACTATTAATACTACTTCTACTACTACTACTACTACTACTACTACTACTACTACAACTACTTTTATTACTACAACGAGCACCACTACTACAACTATTACTACTTCTACTGCTATTACTACTACTTTTACTACTACTATTGCTACTACTGTTATGACTACTTTTGCTGTTGCTACTGCTACTGCTCTTACTACTACTACTGCTACTACTGCTACTACCACTGCAACTGCCACAACTACTACTATTGCTGCTGCAGCAGCTGCAACTCGTACTACTACTACTACTCCACCTACACCAATTACTACTACCATGGCTTCTACATCAATAACAACTACTGCTAGTACTTCTACTACTACTACTACTACTACTACAACTATTAATACTATTTCTACTACTACTACTTCTACTACCACTACTACTATTTTGACTACTACTACTAGTACTACTACTACTGCTGCTACTACTACTGCTACTACTACAACAACTAACGCCTCTGCTACAATAATAACAACAATAACAACTACTACAACTACTACTTGTACAGCTTCTGCAAATCCTCCTACTACTGCGACTAAAACTAATATGACTTCTTCTTCTAATGCTATTACCACTCGTGCTACTACCACTACAATGGCTGCTACCCCTACCACCGACACAACAATAACAATTACCACTACAACGACAACTACTACAACTACTACTACAACTACTGCTACTACTAAAACAGCTACTTCTACTACAATAACAACGATAACAACAACTGCTACTAATACTACTACTACTACTACTACTACTACTATCGCTACTACTACTACTACTACTACTACTACTACCTCTACTATGACTACTATTGTGACTACTACTATGCCACTACTGGTACTACTACTACTCCCACAACTACTACTGTCACTACTACCAATACTACTGCTACTACTACAACAACTACTACTATTACTCCAACTCCAACTACTACTACTCGTATTACTACTACTACTACTCCTGCTACTACTACTACTACTACAACTACTACTACGACGACTACTACTAGTACTACTACCCTTACTACTACTACTACTTCTACTATGACAACAACAATAACAACAACTACTACTACTACCTCTACGACTACTCCTATAACTACTACGGCTATTATTGCTATTACTACAACTGCTACCGCAAGCACTAGTGTTACTCCAACGACTACTACTATTAATACTAGTAATACTACTACTGCTACTGCTACTGCTACTAAGATTACAACAACTACTACAGCTACTATTACTACAACAACAACAAGAACAACAACTACTACTACCACTGCAGCTGCTAATACTGCTTTTTCCTCTACTACAACACCTACTACTACTGCTACAACTACTGTTAATACTATTACTACTACCACTACTACTACTACTACTACCACCACTACTACTACTCCTACTACTACTACTGTTACTACTAGTATGGTTACTACTACTGCTGCCACTACTGCTACTTCCACTACTACGACTACGACAACAACAATAACAGCAACAATAAGATAACTACTACTACTACAACTACTTCTACTACTGCTAATACAACTAATACTACTACTACTCCTGCTACTACTTCTACTATGACTACTACTACTACTATAATAACAACTACTACTACTGCAACAACAACTACTATAACTACATTTGCTGCAACTACAACAAAGGCTACTACTACTAGTATGAGTACAACCTCAACTACTGCTGCTCCTACTACTACTACTACTATGACTACGACAACAACAACAACAACTACTACTGCTACTACTACCACTACTACTCCTAATGCTTCTATAACAACTACAACTATTACTACTACTGCTAGCACAACTCCTACTAAAACTATAATTGTTTCTTATACTATTATAATTACTACTTCTGCTACTACTACTATTACTACAACTTCTACTACAACGATGACTACTACTACAATTATAATTGTTACCGCTCTGAATGCTACTGTTAGTACTACAACTAATGCTATTGTTACTTCTGCTACTGCTAATACTGTGGCTACTACAGCTACTGCTAATACTACCCGTACTGCTAGTTCTAATACAACTACTATTCCTACTGCTACTACTACTACTGCTGCTGCTTTTTCTACTATTACTCCTACTACTACAACTACAACTCTTACAACTTCTGCAACTGCTATTACTACTGCTGCTCCTAGTCCTACTATGATAACTAGTACTATTACTACAATAACAACAATAACTACTACTACTATTACTACTACTCCTCCTCCTACTACTTCTAAAACAACCACTGCTACTACTACTACTGCTACTGCTACTACAACTACTAGCACTACTACTACCCGAACTCCTATTACTACTACGACTCCTTCTACTACTTCTACTACTACAACTACTACTACATCTACCACTTCTACAACAACTATTACTACTAGTATTGCAGCTACTACTACAGCTGCTATTACTACTACTACTAGTACTACTACAACTACTAAGACAACTACTCCTATTACTACTACAACTATTACTGCTCCTACTACTACTCCTACTCTTACACCTACTATGACCATAACTACAACTATTATTACTATTGCTACTACTACTACTGCTACTACTGCAACTACTACAACTTCTACTACTACTACTACAAGTATAATTACTCCTACTCATGCACCAACTCCTGCTAAAACTACTACTACTGCTGCTTTTGCTGTTACAACTACTAGTATAACTAATACAGTTATTACTACTACTTCTGCTACCACTGCTACAACTAGTACTACTGGTACAACTACTATAGCTGTGGATGTTGTTTCCTCTCATACTATTACTACCACCACCACTATTACTACTTCTACTAAGACTACTACTACTGCTGCTGCTGCTGCTACTACTACTAATCCTAATACTCTACAACAAATACTATGACTACTACTATTATTGTACTACTACTCCTAATACTTCTCCGCCTAACGTTCCTACTACTTCTACCACTACTCCTATAACTCCAACTACTACTATTACTGCTATTACTCCTGCTACTCCTACTACTGCTACTACTACTAGCACTACTACTGCTACTGCTACCACTACTACTCCCCCTACTACTACTACTCTTACTACAACTACTACTATTACTACTACAACTGCTGCTACTCCTACTACTGCTACTACTACTAACACTACTACTGCTACTGCTACCACTACTACTCCCCCTACTACTACTACTCTTACTATAATTACTACTATTAGTACTGCAACTGCTACTACTATTACTACTACTGCAACTGCTACTACTACTACTACTGCTGCAACTACTACTACTAGACTACCAATAATACTTTTGCAGCTACTACTACTCATACTCCTATACCAACAACAACCACAACTACTACTCCCCCAATATTTCAAATACAACAGCTACTCCTGCTACTGCTACTATTACTACTCCTACTACTACAACTCTAGCTACTACTCCTATTCCAACTCTTAACTCGTACCAGTAGTCCAACTACTACTATAACTGTAACTACTACAACTATTACTACTACAACTACTACTGCAACTACTATTGTTATTGCTACTGCTACTACTTAGAATATAACGACTACAACTACTATATCTACTGCAGTTGCGACAACTATGACTACTAGTACTACTTCTACTACTCCTACTCCCATACCTACTACTACTACTACTAGCTCGCTACTCCAACTACTACGACTCCTGCAACTACTCCAATTCGTAGTCCTACTCCTAGTCCTACTACTGCTACTACTACTCCTACTACTACTAATACTACTACTAGGACAACAACTACGACTACTACTACTTTTCCTACTCCTACTCCTGCTACTACTGCTGCTACTCCTGCTCCTACTCCAACTACAACAACTATACTACTACTACAAATACAACTATTACTGCTACTATAACTACTATTATTACAACAATTACTGCTACTACTACTACTACTACTACTTCTTTTACTACGATAACTCGTACTACAACTACTATTACTACTACTACTACTACTACTACTACTATGACCACTAGTACCACTAGTACAAGTTGTACTACTACTACTACCACTACTACCACTACTATGACCACTAGTACAAGTTCTACTACTACTACTACTACTACTACTACTACTACCACCACCACCACCACCATGACTACTACAACTACAACCACTACTATTACTACTACTACTACTATGACCACTACTATTGCTTCTACCACTACTATAGCTGGGGCAACTATTACGACCACTATTACTTCTACTACTACTACTACTACAGCTACTGCTACTACTCTTACTACTACTTTTGCTAATACTACACTACTACTACAACTACTTCTACTAGTACCACTACTACGCTTGCAACGACAATTATTCCCACTAATAATACTGCTACTACAACACCAAATAATACTTCTACAACTCCACCTGCTACTACTGCAACCCTTCAACTACTACTACTACTACTACTACTATTCTTCTAGTGCAACTACTACTCCTACTACTATTACTACTACCGCAACTACAGCTGCTTTAGCTTCTACTACTACAGCTATTACTACTCCACCTACTACTACTACTACTATTACTACTGCCACCACTACTACTAATAGTACCAATACTATTACTACTACTACTACACTGCTACTGCTACTGCTAGCACTAGTACTGTAGTGACTACTACTACTACCACTACTAATAGTACTACTACTGCGACTCGTACTGCTACTACTACCGCTCGTACTACTATTACTACTCCTACTGCTGCTACTTTGACTATTTCTACTACTAGTACTACTACTACTACTATAACTCCTACTACTACTACTACTACTATTATAACTGCTACTACTACTACTACTATTATTGATGCTGTTGCTTCTGTTGTAACTATTGCCACTACTACTACTGCTGCTACTACTTCTACTACAACTGCTATGACTACTACGAGTGCTACTACTACTACTACCGCTACTCCTACTCCTACTCCAATTTCTGCTACTACTACTCCTACTCCTACAATGACTCCTACTACTTCCTCTACTTCTTCAATAACTACTAATACTCCTACTACTACTCCTAATCCTGCTCGTACTGCTCCTCCTCCTCCTCCTCCTCCTCCTACTACTACTACTATTACTTCTATTACAACTGCTACAACTACTGCTAGTACTACTACTCCTCCTCCTCCTCCTCCTCCTCCTCCCCCTACTCCTACTTTCATTACTACTACTCCTACCCATACACCAACTCCTACTACTTCCACTACTACTTCTATAACTATTTTTACTACTGCTACTACACTTCCACCAACTCCTACTGCTACTTCTAATCCAACTACTACTACTACACCTACTACTACAACTCCTACTCCTACTCCAAATAATACTCGTACTGCTCCACCAACTCCACCTATAACTACTGCAGCTACCACTGCTAAAGCTACTATTGCTGCTATTCCTACTACTACGATGACTACTACTGCTCCTACTACTACTACGACTACTACTACGACTACTACCACCATTCCCACTACCTACTACTACTTCCACTCCTACTACTACTACTTCCATGACAACTATTATGACTACTACAACTACTACCACAACAACTATTGCAACTACCAACCCAACTACCATGGCTACTATAACCACTACTACTACTACTACTCGTAATACTTCTACTACTACTATTACTACCACAACAACTACTATTACTACTACTACTAGTACCCCTAATACTCCAACTACCACTTGTTTTACTTCTATTACAAGTAAAACTACTACTATAATGATAACTACAATAACCACTACAACTACTATTGCTCCTCCTACTACTACTATTACAACTCCTACTACTTACACTACTACAACTCATACTGCTACTACTTCTCCTACTACTACTACTACCGCTATACTACTACTGCTGCTAGTAATACTTTTATTGTTAAAACAATAACTATTACTACCACAACTACAACTACTACAATAACAACTACTATTATTACTACTCCTACTACTACTACAACAACTACAACTCCTACTACAACACCTATTTTTTGTGCTGCTACTACTACTCCCATTACGACTACTCCGACTACTACTACCATTGTTGTTGCTCCTACTACTACTGCTACCACTATTACTACTACTATTGCTACTACTGCTGCTTCTGCTGCTGTTGTTGCTACTACTAGTACTCCTACTACCGCCACCACTGCTACTACTAATACTACTATTGTTGTTGTTGTTGCCATTATTACTAATACTGCTACTACACTACTACAACATCTACTACAGCTAGTACTACAACTACTCCTACAACTAATATTATTACTACTACTACTACTACTTCTGCTACTACTTTAACTACTACTGCTACTACTCCAACTACTACCACTGCAACTACTACTAATACTATGAATACTACTACTACCACCACTGCTACTACTACTACTACACTACTACTACATCTACTACTACTGTTACTACAACTACTCCTATGACTAATACTATTACTACTACTACTGCTACTACTACTTCTACTATAACTTCGATTGCTACTAATATTACTACAACTAGAAGCACTGCTGCTACTACTTCAACTACTGCTACTACTCGTGTTGCTGGTTCTACTACTACCACTATAACTACTAATACTTCTTCTACTAATATTACTACAAAAATTGGTATGATTACTCCTACTCCAATGCCTACTTCTTCTACTACTACTACTACTACTACCACCACTCCTACCACTACCACCACTACTACTACTACTACTACTACTATTACAACAACTACAACTACTGCAACTACTACAATAGCTACAACAGCGACAACTACTACTACTACGACAACTACCACTACTACTGCTCCAATTACTATCACAATAACTACTACTACTACCACTACTACCACTATTACGACTACTACTTCTACTACTACTACTACTATTGCTACTGCTACTACAACTATAACTACTACCACTACTACTACTACTGCTACTACTACTACTGCTGCTGCTACTACTGCTACAACAATAACTACTACTACTACACCTTCTACTTCCACTGTTACTACTACTACTACTACTACTACTACAGTTGTTGTTGCTACTACTACTACTTCTACTATTGCAACAACTACAATGACTGCTACGACTACTTCTACTCCTACTATCACTACTACTACTTCTGCTTCTACTCGATAATAATTAATACTATGACTAAAACTATAGCAGCTACAACTACAACCACAACTATGCATACTTCTGCTTCGACTATTACTCCTACTACTACTCCAACTACCACTACTATTACTCCGAGTATAATTCCTACTACTACTAAGACAACTATACTACTACTACAACTACCACTACTACTACAGCTACTTCTTCTTCTTTTTCTATTACTACTGCTACTGCAATTACTATAACAACAACAACAACGACTACTACTACCACTACATCTGCTACTACTACTGTTGCTGGTACAACTACTAATACTAATTCTTCTACTACTACTTCATCTACAACTTCTATAATTACTACTACAACTACAACTATTACTATTACTGCAACAACAACTACTACTATCGCTACCACTACTACTTCTACTACAACTACTACCACTACCACTACTACCACCACCATTACTACTTCTACTATTACTACAACAATAACTAAAACTATTACTCTTACTACAACTACTACTACTACTCATACCACTACTACCACAACAACAACAAGTCCTACAGCTACGGCTACTAATACAACTATGACTACTACTACCACCAGTACCATAGCTACTACTACTACAACAACAACTACGACTACTACTACTAGCACTATTACTAATAATTCTACTACTTCTGCTACTAGTTTTACTACAACAACAACAACAACTACTACTACCACTACAACTACAACAACAACTACTACTACTACAACAACACCTGCTACTACTACTACTACAACTGCAACTACAACACCAACTACTACAATAACTACTACTTCTGCAACTACAGCAGCAGCTACTATTGCTGCAACTGTGACTTCTATTGCTGCGACTACTACTACTACTACTACTACTACTACTACTACTACTACTGCTGCTGCTGCTGCTGCTGCTGCTGCTACTGCTGCTGCTGCTACTACTGCTCCCATTACTACTACTACTACTAGAACTACTACTACTACTACTTTCATTGTTGCTACTACAACTACTACTATAACTACTACTACTCCTTTTCCTACTGCTACCTCTATTGCTGCTACTACTACTTGTACACCTACTACTACTACTATTTATACTACTACTGCTACTACTACTACTACTCCTGCTACTCTTGTAGTTGCTACTACTTCTGTTGCTGCAGCTGCTGCTACCACTACTACATCTACTATTGCTAGTATTACTACTACACCTATAGTTAATACTTTACTACTACTACTACTGTTGCTACTACTGCTACTACAACTATCATTGTTACTCATACTACCACTACTAGAAGCAATGCTACTACAACTTCATCTACTGCTACTACTACAACTGCTATTGCTTCTACTACTCCTACTATAGCTACTACTGCTGTTGTGACTAATATTACGATGACTACATTTCCTACTACTACTACTCCTGCTGCTACTGCTTCTGCTACTCCTAATATAGCTAATATTGCTGTTGTAAATAATATTACAATAACTACATTTCCTACTACCACTACCACTATTACTAAGACTCCCACTGCCACTACTACTACTTCAGCTTCTTCTCCTATAACTATTACTTCTATGACAATAAGAACAACTACTACCCTGACTGCAACTACTACTAATCCAACTCCTACTTCAACTACCACTATTACTACTACTACTACTATAACTACTGCTATCACTCCAACTACTACTCATACTACTACACTTATTTCTACTGCTACACCTACACCTACTACTACTATTACTATTGCTTCCGATTGTTCTTCTTCAGCTTCTTCTACTACTACTACTACACCTATTATTACTACTACAGCTGCTACTACTGCAACTACTGCTGCTACTATTACTACACAACTAATTTCTATACTAGTTATAACACAACTACTACGAGTCACCACTCCAATTACTACTTTTACTACTCTAATTACTAATACCACTACTACTATGGTATGTGGTTGTTGCTATTGCCCCTACTACCACTACTACTACCACTGCTCCTAGTACTATAACTACTGCTACTTTTGCTACTGCTACTTCTACTATTGCCGCTACTACTACTACTACTACTACTACTACTACTACTACTACTACTACTACTACTACTACTACTACTACTACTACTACTACTACTACTACTACTACTAGTACTACTACTACTACTACTGCTACTATTAGTACTACATTGCAACTACATCTACTATAGCTAGTACTACTACTACTCCTACAACTAATACTAGTACTACTACTACTTCTCCTACTACGTCTATTACAACTCCTATTGGTACTAATACTACTACTACTAGCAGCACTACTCCGACTACTTCAACTACTACTACTACTACTTATGCTGCTACTTCAACGACTGCTAATGTAGCTACTACTACATCTACTACTTTTGCTATTGTTACTACTACTACTGCTACTATAACTATTACTACTCCTTTTGCTACTGCTACTACTCTTACCACCATTGCTTCTACTATTGATACTCCTACCACTAATACTACTAATACTACTGCTGCTGCCGCTGTTGCCACTACTAATACTTGTACACCTACTACTATTACTGTTGTTACTACGACTAAAACTACTACTACTACTACTCCTCCTCCTCCTCCTGCTGCTGCTACTTCTGTTGCTGCCACTACTAGTACTATATTGCTACATCTACTACTGCTAGTATTACTGCTACTCCTACAAATAATACTATTACTACTACTACTATTACTACTACTACAGCTACTGCTACTACTACTACTACAACTCTCATTGCTACTCAAACTACTACTAGAAGCACTACTGCTACAACTTCAACTACTAATAGTGCTACTGCTAGTGCTTCTACTACTACTATACCTACTACTACTGCTGCTACTAATATTACAATGACTATGTTTCCTACTACTACTGCTACTATTACTACTACTCCTATTGCTGCTGCTACTACTTCTGCTTCTACACCTATAACTATTACTACTTTGACTACTACTGCTACTACTACCACTGTAACAACTACTACTCCAACTCCGATTGCAACAACCACTCCTACTGCTACTACTATGACTACAACTATAACTTCTGCTAGTACTCTAACTACTACTTCTACTCCTACTTTTATTCCTATTGCTACTCTTACTACTATTACTACTACTGCTGCTGCTACTACTACTACTCCTCCTATTATTACTACTACTATTATTGTTGTTGTTGCTGCTACTACTACTATTACTAATACTACTTCAATTACTAGTATAAGTGTTACTACTACAACAACGATTACTACCATTAATACTACCATTACTAATACTACTACTACTACGACTGTTGCTGTTGCTATTGCCCCTACTAACTATTATTGCTTTTGATGCTGCTGCTTCTACTGCTGCTACTATCACTACTACTACTGCCACCACCACCACTACTACTACTACTACTACTACTACTACTACTATTACTACTACTACTACTACTACTACTACTAGCACTACTACTACTACTGCTGCTGCTGCTACTATTACTACTACTACTACTACTGCTGCTGTTGTTACTACTACTGCTGCTGCTGCTGCTACTCCTCCTCCTCCTCCTACTACTACTACAACTACTACTTCTGCTACTGCTACTACTACTACTACTACTACTACTACTACTACTACTACTACAACTACTACTACTTTTGCTACTGCTACTACTACTACTCCCATCCCTGCTCCTGCTACAACTATAACTACTCATAAACCTACTACTAGTACTACTACTCCTTCTATAATTACTACTACTACTTCTGCTATTACTACTACTACTGCAACTAATTTTGCTACTTCTACTACTATAGTTACCTCTGCTATTGCTACAACTACCACAACTATTACTACTATAACTACTTTTGCTACTACTGTGAGTAATGCAACTATTGGTAATAGTAATAGCACTCTTGAGAATAACAAGCCTCACTGAAAAGCTTGAACGGGTCGAAAGACTGCTCAACCGAATTGAGCAGTGGACCAATTCATGAATAATTATGTCCTAACCAAGGGGACGCATTCTTATAAAGAAGTTGTTACTGCCACTGAGCAAATCATAGCAGTAGTAGTTGTAGTAGTAGTAGCAGTGCTAGTAGTAGCTGCCATGGTAGTAGCAGTTGTAGTAGTATTAGCAGCAATAGTAGTATGAGAAAAATAGTAATAGTAGTAGTAGTAGTTATAGTTGTAACATAAATAGCTATAGTAGTAGTAGCAATAATAGTAGAAGTTGTCATAGTAGTAGCAGTAGTAGTATGAGTAGTAGTTCTAGAATCAGTAGTAGTAGCAGTAGCGACAATAGTAGTAGTAGTAGTATAAGAAATAGTAGTTGTAGTAGTAGGAGCAGTAATAGTAAGAGCAGCTGTGGCAGCAGTAGTAGTAGAAGTAATAGGAACTATTGTAGTCACAGTTGTAGTAGTTGCAGGAGTAGTACCAGTAGTAGCAATAGTGGTGGTAGTAGTGGTAGTATAAGTCATAGTAGTAGAAGCAGTTGTAGTAGTAGTAGTAGTAGCAATAGCAGAAGGAGAAGTAGTAGTAGTTGTAGGAGTAGTAGTAGTAGTAGCTGTTGTTATTGTTACTTTTGTAGTAGTATTAGTAATAGTGGTAGTTGTTGTAGTAGTAGTGGAAGTATTAGTAGCAGTAATAGTTATCGAAGGAGTAGTAATATTAGCAGTAGCAATAGTAGCAGTAGTAGCAGTAGTTGCTACAATAGTAGTAGTAGCAACAGCAGTTGTAGTAGTAGTAGTAATAGCAACAACAATAGTACGAGTATTTATAGTAGTAGTAGTAATAACAGTTGTAGCAATAATAGTAATAGTAGAAGCAGTAGTTGCAGCAACAGCAGTAGTAGTAGTAGAAGCATTAGTAGTTGTAGCAGCCATAGTGCTAGTATTAGTAGCTACTATAGGAGTAGTTGCTATAGTAAGAATAGTAGCAGGAGTTGTGGTAGCAGTAGTGGAAGTAGTTGTAGTACTAGTAGTATCACTAATAGTAGAATTACTAGCAACAGTAATAGTAGCTCTAGTGGCAGAAGTTGTAGTTGTAGCAGTAGTCATAGAAGTAGCTGAAGTGGAAATGTATTGGTGTTGATAGCAATAGCAGCAACAACAACAGCAGTAGTAGTAGTGGTAGAATAAGTAATAGTAGTAGTATTTGTTGCAGTCGTAGCTGTAGTCATAGTCATCTTAGCATTAGTAGCAGTAGCGATAGTAGCAGCAGGGCGGCTCTATGCAGGTATAGAATTGTCTGAAAAATTTTGGTTGAAAATGCCTACAGATCTAGGGCGAAAGATAAAGGAGTCATTTGACCAAAAATACTCCGGAGTTCAAGTAGGAGTCTTGCCCAGGATACTCTTTACCTATAAATTCCTGAAAGCTGAATGCAAGGAAGTAGTGGTAGCGGTAGTAGCAATAGTAGTATTTGTAGTAGCCATAGTTGTAATGATTATAGCAGGAATAGTGCTAGCAAAAGCAGTAGTAATTGTAGCAGTAGTAGTCATAGTAGCAATAGCAATAGTAGTAGTAGTAGCGGTAGTAGTAGTAGTTGGAGTAGTAGTAGAAGTATTTATAGTAGTAGTAGTAGTAGTAGGAGCAATAGTAGTAGTAGTAGTTGTTGTAGTAGTAATAGTAAGTCTTTTTAGTAGTAGTAGTAGTAGTAATCATAGTAGTCACCGTAATAGCTCTAGTAGTTGTAGTGGTAGTGGTGGCAGTAACTATAGTAGTAGTAGTAATAGCAATAGCAGTAGTAGCAGGAGTAGCAGAAATAGTAGTAGTAATAGCATTAGTAGCTACAATAGTAGTACTAGTAGCAGTCGTAGTAGTGTAGTAGTAGTAGTAGTAGTAGTAGTAGTAGCAGTAGCGGTGACAGCAACTGTAGTAGCAGTAGTAGTTGTATTAGATATAGTAGCAGTAGTAGTGTTTGAAGTTGTAGTAAGGGTTGTAGTTTAGAAGCGGTAGTAGAATTGGTGGCAATAGTAGAACTGGCAGTAGTAGTAGTAGTAGTAGCAGTTACAATAGTAGTAGTACTAGTAGTAGCAGTAGTAGCAGCAGTATTAGTAGAAATAATAGTATTCAAATTAGTAGCAGTAGTAGTAACTGTAGTAGCTATAGTAGTTGTAGTTGCAGTTGCAACAGTGGCAGCTGCATTAGAAGTAGCAGCAATAGTAGCAGTAGTAGTAGTGATAGCAGCAGTACTAGTAGTACCAGTTGTAGTAGTAGTAGCAGCAATAGTAGTAGCAGTAGTTGAAGTAATAGTAGAAGCAGTAGTAGTAGTTGTAGTAGTAGTAGTATGATAAGTAGCATAGCAGTAGTAGCAGTAGCAAAAATAGTAGTAGTAGCAGTAGCAGTAGTAGTAGAAGTAGTAGTAGTTGTATCAGCAGTAGTAATAGTAGAAGTTGTAGTAGCTAGAGTATTTGTAGTATGAAAAGTAGTCGTAGTAACCATAGTAGTAGCAATAGCAGTAGTAGTAGCTATAGTCGTAATAACAATAACAGTGGTTGTATTAGTAGTTGTAGTATGATAAGTAGTCGTAGTGGCCATAGCAATAGCAGTAGTAGTAGTAGTAGTAGTAATAATATTAGCAATAGCAGTAGTAGAAGTTGCAGAGGTAGTACAAGTAGTAGTAGTAGTAGTAGTAGTAGTAGTAGTAGTAGTAGTAGTAGTAGCAGCAGCAGCAGTAGCAGCAATTGCAGAAGTAGTAGTAGCAGTAGTAGTAGTATGTGAAGTAGTAGTAGTAGGAGATGTAGTTGTAGTTGTTATTGTTGGAGAAGTTGTAGTAGTCGTAGTAGTAGTTGTTATTATTCTTGTAGTAGTAATAGTAGTAGTAGTAGTAGAAGTAGTAGTAGTAGCAATAATAGTAGTAGTGGTAGTAATAGTAGTAGTGGTAGTAATAGTAGTAGTGATAGTAGTAATACTAGTAGCAGAAGTAGAAGTAGTAGTAGTAGTAGTAATAGTAATAATAATAGTTGTTGTAGCAGTAGCAGTAGTAGCTATAGTAGTAATAGTAGTAATAGTAATTGTAGTAGCAGCAATAGTACTCGTAGTAATAGTAGTAGTAGTAGTAGTAGCAGCAGCAGTAGTAGTAATAGTAGTGGTAGTACTACTAGTAGTAGGTGTAGAAATAGTAATACTAATAGTACCAGTAGCTACGTTAGCAGTAGTGGTAGTAGTAGTATTAATAGTAGTCCCAGTAGCAGCAGTAGCAGTAGTAGTTGTAGATGTAGTGGCAGTAGCTATAGTAGCAGTACTGGTAGCAGTAGTAATAGTAAGAGTACTAGCTATAGTTGCAATTGTAGCGATAGTAGTAGTGTTCATTGTACTAGTAGTCCTAGTAGCAGCAGTAGTTGTAGCATCAGTAGTAGCTGCAATAGTAGTTCCGGTAGTAGTAGTAGTTGCTGTAGTAGT
This sequence comes from Trichopus zeylanicus subsp. travancoricus, assembly GCA_005019695.1. NCBI lineage: Eukaryota > Viridiplantae > Streptophyta > Magnoliopsida > Dioscoreales > Dioscoreaceae > Trichopus > Trichopus zeylanicus. The sequence continues at coordinate 15,125 of RXID01019092.1, forward strand.
AGCAATAGTAGTAGTAGTAGTGATAGTAGTTGTAGTTGTATCATAAGTAGCGGTAGTTGTTGCAATTGCAATAGTAGCAATAGTAGCTGTAGCAGTGCTAGTAGTAATAGCAATAGTGGTAGTAATTATTATTGTCATAGTACTAGTCATAGTAATAGCAAAACTAGTTGTAGTGGTTGTAGTAGTAGCAGCAGCAGCAGTAGTAGTCGTAGTAGCAATAGCAGCAGTTGTAGCAATAGTAATAGTTGTTGCAATAGTAGTAATAGCAGAAGCATTTGTATTAGTAGCAATAGTAGTAGCAATGGAAGATGTACTAGTAGTGGTAGTGGTGGCAGGTGCAGCAGTTGGAGCCGTAGTGGTAGTAGCAGTAGTAATAGTAGTAGTAGAGGTAGTAGTAGTAGTAGCAGTATTAGTAGTAGCATTAGTTGCAGTAGTAGCAGTAGTAGTGGTAGGAGGCCTAGCAGTAGTAGAAGAAGCAGTAGCAGTAGTAGTAGTAGTATTAGAAGTGGTAGGAGTAGTAGCAGTAACAGTAGTAGTAGTAGTATTGACAAGAGTAGTAGTAGAAGTAGTAATAGAAGTAGTAGCAGTAGTAGTGGTAGTAGTAGGTGTAGTTGTAGTAGGAGTAAGCCTAATGGTAATAGCAGTAGTAGTAGAAGCAGCCGTTGTAGTAGTACTAGTAGTAGTATGAGAAGTGGTAGTAGTAGTAGTTCTTATTGTAGCAGTTATCATAGTCATTGCAGTTTTAGTAGTTGTAGTACAAGCAATAGCTATAGCAGCAGCAGTTGTAGTAGTAGTAGTAATGTGGTAGTAGAGTAGTAGTAGTAGTAGTAATAGTAATAATGGTAGTAGTTACAGTAGTAGTAGAAGTTACAGTGGCCATAGCAGTAGTTGTAGTAGTCATGGCAGTGGCAACTGCTGTAGTAGCAGTAGTAGTGGATGTAGTAGTAGTTAGTAGTAGTAGCAGCAGCAGTAGAAGTAGTAGTAGAAGTAGCACCAGTAGCTGTGGCAGTAGTAGTAGCCATTTCCATTTGGTAGTAGTAGTAGCAGCAATTTGTAGTAGTAGTAGTAGTAGTGGTAGTAGCAATAGCAGTAGTATCAGCAACAGTAGTAGTGGTAGTAGTAGTTAGTAGTAGTAGTAGTCGCAGCAGTAGTAGTTGTAGTGGAAGCAGTAGTAGTTGAAGTTGTACCAATAGTACAAGTAGCATTTGTAGCAGTTGTAGTAGTAATAGTAGTAGCATTTGCAGTAGTAGTAGTAACAACAACAATAGCAGCAGTAGGAGTAGTAGTAGTAGTAGTAGCATTAGTAGTAGTAGAAGTAGTCGTAGTAACAATTGTGGTAGTATTAGTGGTAGTAGTAATAGCAACAGTAGTAGTAGTAGTAAGAGCAATTGTAGTAGTACCATTAGTTATTGTAGTTGCAGTAGAACTAGTAGTAGTAATAGTAGTAGAAGTAGCATCAACAGAACGAGCAGCTGTAGTAGAAGTTGTAGTATCAGTCGAAGTTGAAGTAGTAGTAGGAGTAGTAGTAACAGTAGTAGTAGGAATTGTAGTAGGAGTAGGAGTATTAGTTGTAGTTGTAGTAGTAGTAATAGTAGTAGTAGTAATAATAGCACATTAGCAACATATTAGTAGTAATAGGAGTAGTTGTAGCAGTAGTAGTAGTAGTACCCATAGTGGCAATAGTAGCTGTAGTCGTAGCAATAGTACTAGTAGTAGTAGTAGCAGCAGCAGTAGTAGTATATTACCTATAGTAATAGTACTAGTAGCAGTAGTAGTGGTAGCTGAAGTAGTCATAATAGGAGAAGTGGTAGTAATAGTTGTAGTAGTTGTAACAGTAGCAGAAGTATTGGTAGCAACTATTGTTGTAGCAAAAGTAGTAGTAGTAGAAGTAACGATAGTAGTCATAGTTATAGTCTTAGCAGCAGTAGTAGTAGTAGTACAAAAAGTAGCAATTGTAGCAGTAGTAGCAGGAGGACTAGTAGTAGTGGTAGTAGTAGTAGTGGTAATGGCAATAGTAGCGGTAGTACAAATAGTAGTAGTCATAGTAGTAGTAGAAGTAGTTGCAATAGCAGTAGTAGTGGTAATAGAAGTAGCAGTGCGAAAGCAGTAGTCCTAGTGGCTGTAGTCATAGTAGCAGTAGTAGTAGTACTACTACTACTACTCCTACTAGTAGTTGTAGTAGTAGTTGGAGTAGAGGTAGTAGTAGTTGTTGTAGTAGTAGTAATAGTAGTAGGAGTAGGTGTTGTAGTAGAAGTGGTAGCAGTAGAAGTGATAGAAGTAGTAGCAGTTGGTGTAGTAGTAGAAATAGTAGGAATAGGAGCAGTAGTAGTGGTAATAGCTCTAGGAGCCGTAGAAGTAGTAGTACTAGTAGTATCATTAGTAGTAGTTGTTGTTGTATTACTACTGGTAGTCGTACAAGTAGTAGTACTAGTAGTAGTAGTAGTAATAGCAGTTGCCGCAGTAGTAGTAGTAGTATTAGTAGTAGTAGTAGTAGTAGTAGCAGTAGTAGTAGTCGTCATTGTTGTTGTTGTTCTTGTTATTGTAGAAGTAGTTGTAGTAGTAGTAGTAGTAGTAGTAGTAGTCGAGGTAGCTGTAATAGTAGTAATGGTACTAGTAGTAGAAGTAGGGGAAGTAGTAGTAATAGCTAAAGTAGCAGCAGCAGCAGTAGCAATGGTACTAGTAGTAGAAGGAGTAGTATTAGTAGTAGTAGTAGCATTAGTTGTAATAGAAGTAGTGGTTCTAGTAGCTGTAGTAGTAGCATTAGTTGTAGTAGTAGTAGCAGCAGCAATATTGATAGCAGTTGTAGTAGCTGTAACAACTATAGTAGTAGCTATAGTAGTAGCTGTAGCAGTAGTGGCAATAGTAATAGTAGTAGCAGTAGTAGAAGTAGTGGTAGTATAAGTAGTAATAGTAGTAGCAGTAGCAATAGTAGCAGTACTAGTTGTACTAGTATTAGTATTACCAATAGTAGCATCCGTTGTAGCAGCAATAGTTATTGTTGTACTGCTAGTGGTAGTTGTAGAAGGAGCAGCAGCAAAAGTGGTAATAGTAGCAGTGGCAGCAGCAGTTGTAGGAGCGGTAGCAGCATTAGTACTAGTAGGAGTAGTACTCATGGTGGGAGTAGCAGTTGCAACAATAGTAGTAGTAGTAGCAGTAGTAGTAGTAGCAGCAGTAGTAGTAGTAGCAATAGCACTAGCAGTAGTAGTAGCAGTAATAGTAGTAGTAGTACTAGTAGTAGTAGTAGTAGCAGCGACAGTTGTTGTAGTAGTAGTAATAGCAGTACTAGTAGTAACAACAATAGCAGTAATAGTAGTAGTATTAGCAGTAGGAGGTGTAGTAGTAGTAGCAGCAGTAGAAGAAGTAGTAGCAGTAGTAGCAGCAATAACAATAGTAGTAGTAGTAGCAGTTATTGCAGTAGTAGTAGGAGTAGCACTGGTAGCAGAAGCAATAGTGTCAATAGTAGCAGTTGTAGCAGTAGTCATAGTAGTGGCCATAGTTGTCGCAGAAGTAGTCATAGTTGTAGTAGTAGTATTAGTATTATTATTAGTAGTAGCTATAGTAAAAGTTGTAGCAGCAGTAGCCCAAGTAATAGTACTAGTAGTAGAGCCATTAGTAGTAGTAAAAGTTATCGCATTAGTAGCAGTAGTAGCAGTCAAAGTAGTTCTTGCAGCAGTAGTAGCAGTAGTAGTTGTAGTTGTAGGAGAGGTAGTAGTTCTAGTAGTAGTTATTGCAGTAGAAGTAGTTGTTGAAGTAGTACTATTAGTAGCAATAGTAGCAATCGTAATTGTAGTAGTAGAAGTAGCAGCAGCAGTAGTAGTAGCAGTAGCAATAGTGGTAGAAGTAGTGGTAGAAGCCATAGCAGCAGTAGTAGCCGTAGTAGCAGTAGTATTACTAGTTGAAGCAACGGTAGTAGTAGCAATAGTATTACTAGTTGAAGCAATAGCAGTAGTAGAAGTAGTAGTAGTAGCAGTATTAGTTATAGTAGTAGTACTAGTTGTGGTAGCAGTAGCTACAACAGTAGTAGTAGTTGTAGTAGTAGTAGTAGCAGTAGTAGTAATAGTAGTAGTTGTTGTAGTAGTAGTAATTGTTGTTGTAGCAGTTGTAGTAGCAATAGTAGTAGTAGCAGCAGCAGCAGTAGTAGTAGTACCAGAAGCTATTGTTGTAGTAGTAGTAGTTGCATTAGTAGCAGTAGTAGTAGCAATAGCGGTGGTGGTAGCAGTAGTTGTGGTTGTAGGAGAAGAAGTAGTAGTAGTAGTAATAGCGGTACTAGCAGTAGTAGTAGTAATAGTAGTAGCCGTAGCAGAAGTTGTAACAGTGGTAGTAGTAGTAGTAGTACTAGCAGTAGTAGTGGTAGTAGTAGTAGTAATCATTGTTGTAGTTGCAGTAGTACTAGCAGCTGTAGTAGCAACAGTAGTAGTAGTAGTTGTTGTAGTAGCAAGAGCAGTAGTAACAGTAGTAGTAGTAGTAGTTGTTGTTGTTTTTGTTATGGTGTTATTAGTAGAACGAGCAATCATAGCAGTAGTCGTAGTATTCATAGTAGTAGTGGCCATTGCAGCAGTAGTAGTAGCAGAAGTAGCAGTCATAGCAATAGTAGTTGTTGTAATGACAGTAGTAGTTATCCTGAAAGTAGTAGTAATAGTAGTAGTAGTAGTAGTAGTAGTAGTAGTAGTAGTAGTAGTAGTAGTAGTAGTAGTAGTAGTAGTAGTAGTAAGAGTTGTAACAGTAGCAATAGCAGCATTAGTAGCAGCAAAAGTTATGGCTATAGTAGCTATAGCAGTAGTGGTGGTAGCAGCTCTAG